>BQNB010031181.1:2908-27908 GCA_026074375.1 Tanacetum coccineum
GGTCTATAAGTTGCTTTCATCTCTGTAACCTCTTCATCAACATAATAACTCAACATTAATGTTTTTAATCATAAAGTCTCCAATCATCATTAATGTCTTCAATCATCATTAATGTCTTCAATCAACATAAAGTCTTCAATCATCATTAATGTCTTCAATCAACATTAATGTCTCTAGTTGAAACTTCTCTTTTATCATTGACTAGTAGCATTAATATTTAACAGTATTAAGAAGACTTTTAATTCCCAACATTTTCTTCAAGAAAATTAACATGCAGATTAACTTCTACTCTTTTGGTTACTAGATTGTAAACCCTATAGGCTTTGCTGTTTAGAGAGTAACCAACTAAGAATCCTTCATCAGATTTTCTATCAAATATGCCAAGCACACTAAGAGTATCTAGGATGGTTACATGACACCCAAAAGGTCTAATGTAGCTTATAATTGGTTTGTGGCCAAATAAAAGCTCATATGGAGTTTTGTGTTGAGGTTTTGTCACTCTAACCCTATTAAAAATATAGCAAGCAGTACTAACTGCTTCAGCCCAAAAGGTGGTTGGTAAGAGTGAATCTGCTAGCATAGTTCTAGCAGCCTCAATTAGGGTTCTGTTCTTTCTTTTAGCAACTCCATTTTGTTATGCATTTCTGGCATTACTATACTCTTGTTTTATCCCCTTGTTGCCACAAAATTCAAGCATATCTCTATTCTTAAATTCAGTGCCATTATCTGACCTAATGATCTTAACTCTATGACTAAGTTGGTTTTCAATCTGCCTAATAAAGGTCTGAAGTATGCCACTAGTTTCATCCTTAGAAGCCAAAAAGAATACCCAACAAAATCTTGTACAATCATCAGTGATAACAAGACAATAACTTGCATGATTAATGCTTTTCACAGAAGTAGGACCAAAAAGATCCATATGCAAGGTGTGAAGTGGCTTGGTGATCAATCTTTTAAGTTTGCCTTGCAGTGGGGTAGGTCCCGATATAGGATCTGACTACCTTTGTATAGACTATAGATAACTTGATAAATCCAAATCAATTATAATGAAGACACGACTAGAATAATCAAGTGTTTTAATAGCGCAATCTAACACAAGAATTAAGAAGAAACGATAATTCTAAATTGCTATTAAGCTCTATGCTTCTATTGATATTTCTCAAAACGTACTTCAAAACATTGTGCCTTAGGGTTCCTCTTATACACCAAGGAAACCCTAATGGGCTTTACAAACGTCAAAGGATAATACATATCCTTTCCTAAGATATCTCCTAAGATATCTCTAAGATAACTATTACTATTCTGTTACATAAACAGACTTAACTATAAACAGAACTAACTATGACCAGTACTAACTCTAGTACTGCTAACTACTAGTACTAACTTATCTCGCCAACTTAAACTTATACTGCCAGTATTAACTCAAAACTAACAGAACTAACTATACTACCAACTAACAGTTATACTACCATATTATGTCTGTTACCATCTAATTTCCCCAACAATCATCCCCTAACCTTGATCTTCACTTATGAACTCAAGTTCCTTGCAAAACATCTTGATCTTTACTTTAAACACTTTAAGCTTTCTGAGGATGTTGTAAATAGAATTCTTTAAGTTATTCTTGATCTGCAACAACTTCAAAGTCTTCTCTTTTATCTTTGCACAACTATTCTACAAAAAAAGCTCTTTCACAACTCCATCATATCAGCAACATTGAAACAATTATGTAAACAACAATCATAAAGGTTTTTCAGTCTATTCTCATCACTTCCAGGTGGTTAACTCTTGAGAGGTAATCATTGAAAATTTTAAATGGATTTGATGTCTCTTAACCAGTTAGCCATTCACTTCTGAGTAGTCAGATCTTTGGCACCAGAAGAGTCATGTCCCATGGTTACTGAAACCATTTCAACTCTCAGACAATGAAACATTGTGAGTTGAATACAATATGTTTTTGCAAACCATTTACAGCCCTAAACGATTTGATATGCGTTTACTATAGCCGTTTTGCTCAGGGCTAGTCAATCCTTTGGCACCAAAGAAAAGGTAAATTCCATGGTGGATTGATAACCATGTCAACTTCTTTGTACAGAAACTTGGTGAGTGATATCCATCTACTTATTGGTAAAGTGTCAACCATACTAATATGGATTTGCAACTTGTCTTTACCATAAGCCCATAATCTTATGGACTATTATGTTTTTCACAGCCTTTACCACAAGCCATAAACTTGTGGGCCTAGCCAACTTCTTCACATTAAATATGATATGGTGAGTTTGAAAACCATAGCAACTTATTTGCAAGATGTCAACCATAGAACTGGATTTAGAAGTCTTACCAAGAGACGTTGCTCCTGGACTATCCAGTTCTTATGTCGAATTAGCCAAGGTGAACGTGATAACCAAATTTGTGAGTTAGTGTATACACATCCACCAGTGTTATCCTTACTCATCTCTATCCAGACTTCCAAACCTCAGACTTCACTACTTCCTAATACCAGCTTGCTTTTCCATCATTTTTAACATTTTGTAGCAATTTTCATCTGGCTTTCCTCCTTGTAGTTTCTTATCTAGCATGACTTTGCACATCTCAGCAGATAATGGATATGTTCTTTCAATTAACATATATATATCCATTGACTCTAAGTTCAAACAATGTACTCTACAGGACTCATAATATCTCCAACTTATGATCCTTTGTTGTCCTAATTCACTCCATATAGGATCTGTACTAAGAGGTCTTACAAAACATATTCTTTAAATGACTTCCAAATACTCTCTAAGCTCATCATCTGTACATCCATGCCCATATCTATTCATCACAATCTATATAACTCAAGTAAGAACATCTGTAGATAATAACTCAGCATAGCAAGCAACAACCAAAATTAATGTACACTACATCAGTTCCATCTTCCCTAACTATTTGGTACGCTCCTTTTTCTCCTTGCTTGAAGATCTTATAGGTGGCTATACTAGGTGTTTTCATAGCTACAGGAACAGGATTAATTAGAGTTTTAGTACCTGTGACAGACTCTTCTTGCTCACCAACTTCATCTGAATCTTCAGAGTCATCCTTATCAACATTGTAGGCAATCCTCTTCTTGCCATCGGTTTTTCTTCTTTTTCAGACTTCTGGTTGAACTCATCATCCGTTGCCTTCATTAGCTTTCAGTCTTTTTGGAGTCCTTTTGTCTGAAGCTCTTCACCAAATCTGTTTGTCAACAACATTAGTGGCTTCAAAATTTATTGGTGCAAAGGATTCAACCTGTTTCACAAGCTTATCAAATTCTTCCTTGACTTCTTCAAAACTCAAATTCTTCAGCTGAGATAACTTCCATGTCCCCTGATTCTTCAAATAATTCATCATATAAGTCTTTAGCTGTGATTGGGTCATGGGCTTATTTCTTTTAGCTTTAGCTCTTTCCTCTGCAAAATATTTCTTCCTTTGATTGACAAGATCAACCATTTTCTTTGCAAAATCTTCTCCTTGTAATTCACTTCCTAGCATGCTTTTTGACAACTCTGCATTAGCTTCAATCTTTGCTCTAATTAAATCCCAATCTTCATTTGTGTAATTCGCTGTGAGACTTACAAATGAACTTGAGCTTTTCTTTTCTTTTGTTGCTCATTTAACTCTTCTTCTTCTGCAATTCTTTGAGCTAAGAGTGAATCCAAGTGTATTTGTTTAGCCTCTTCTTCTTTCTGTAAGGAATCCAATCTGATTGCTTCACCCCCAGCAAGGCTGCGTCCACGTTTGTAGAATTTGTTCTTTTGACTTCTTAGGAGTTTCTTCACTGATCATAGGAGCTTTTCCTTCTCTTTGGCCTTTATCATGAGAAGAAGTAGACTTTTTAGCACTAACAGTACTAACTTGTTCACTGCCAGTACTAAGTTTAATACTGCCAGTATTAACTCCTTCAGCAGTATTAACTTGTTCAGCACCAGTATCAACTTCTTCTTGAAAGTCCAAGCTTGAGACTACCTTCTTTTCCTTAGTCTCTTTTCTTCTCTTGTATCTCCTTCCCTTGTCAATAGACCTTGGCTTTAAAGAGGCAACCTTGGAGAGAGTTTTGGCTGCTTCAAGAGTGTTTGGACTTATGTCTTCCACTTGTTCCTCCCCTGAAGATTTTACTTTTGTTGTAGAAGGAGTGACCAATCCTTGTACTGAAGAATCTAGAGGATCATCTTGACTATTCCTCCCTTGAGCCTCAGGTTCTTCTTCTTCTGAATCTGACAAAACCACATGTCTCTTTTTCAAAAGCCCTTCCAACTTCTTCACTTTCTTGACTAACTTCACAATAGCATTCCCCATTGTCAGCTTGGTTTGTTTGAGATCCGTTTCCAGGCTGTCAATATCTTGATATCAATTGAGAACTAACTTGAAGTAATCATCCTTAGCCATTTTTCCTGGGCCAGTTCTTGTGGGGGTGAGAAAAGGGTTGGGTGGACAGGAGATGCTCCATCAAAAGGAGTGTGCTCAAATGTTCAGTTCAGTGTCAGGAATAAGGTTGGTGAAGGAATGGTTGCAAGGTATAGTGTAGTTAGATAGACTGAGGAGATGATGTATGGACCAGATGTGTTGATGATGATGGTTGGCGATGGAGCCACAGCATCATGTTCTTGACATCATTTGGGTTAGGAAGCAACAAGTAACATAGCAGGCAATAAAGGTCTTGGTGCCCCTCGAAAACCCCTTTTCATATTCCCAAAGATCTTTTTGGTCAGGCTCACAGCCAGATAAAGGTGTTTGTTTTCCGTTTGAATATTCAAAATCATTTGCAGAAAACGAGGATACATCAAAAACTTTGTCTTGCTTTTCAAATTTGCCACCATACCATCAAAAATAAGTTTTGAAAAGTTATAAACTCTATCAGTGGATAGACAAATCAAAGCAGTAGCAATATTGCTACCGAATTGATCCCATCCACCACTTTTAGAGCTTATACAGTGTAAAAGATGGTGGACTAAATATCTCCATTGGGGTGTGAATTTTTTTTTCCAAAAAGTAAAGGTTCCATCAGTAGGATACCCCATTTGCCCCATCCCCTCAAAAATTTCATCATTTGGCAGCATTGTAATCCCTGTGGCGTCTTCTAATTGAAGTGTATCTCTAATAGACGCCTCAGTGATTGTGTACCCTATGGTATCAATGGTTGCTTTTATTTCTAGAGTCCCATCAGCTATAGTATTGGCAGTAGCAGTCTGCCAAAACTGTTTTACAAGGGAATCATAGATAGTTGGATTAGAAGTTAAGGCATACCTGAGGTTGGAACCTCGAAGAAAATCCACTATCTCAGCAAACCCTGCACTTTCGTCAGGCTTGCGCAAAAACCCCACTTGATTGTGTTTGTCACAATACTTTAATTGGGCCATTGGACAATCGTATCAATACTTGGGTTTTGATGCGAGTGAGGTTGTAGATGCTGGTAACAGGACGCTTGACTATTTTTGTTATAAAATTAAAGAGGATTTTTACTTTGCGAAAAGGAGATAGCAATAAAAAGATAAGTATGAAAGAGAAATCAAACTTTATATAGCTTCTCTGAGAAACGATAATAGCGCCGTAAAAATCTGTAACGGTAACATTTAAACAGTGATAAAGCAGAAGAAAGTCAAAGTTCCCGCAACCAGCATTAATAATACCCTACCAGTATTAAAAATTACACTACCAGACTTAATTTTGGTCAACCAGAATTAATTAAGAATCAACCCGAATTAACTCTTTTTCAACCAGAATTAAGTATTTACTTAAGATTTACAAAAACTAAAACCTTAGCACGCCTGCCTTTCATCTGCACATCCATGCTATGCCTGCAAAAATTAGTCTAAAACAAAGAAAAACATGCTGCAAGAGATTGTATAGACAGAATTAATGAAAACTAACTACCCGAATTAATACTACTTAACTACCAGTATTAATATGACATAACTACCAGTATTAATATAAACTAACTAACAGTATTAAGACTACTTAGCTACCAGAATTAAACAAACTATACAACTAAGCCTCCCCTTAAATGTAGCTATGGGTTTATCATACCAATGCTAACCACCAAGTAATTAAACCGTGGTCCATCAAAAGGTTTGGTCAACAGGTCAGCTACATTTAAGTCTGTGTGAATTTTCTCCACACTAATGAGCTTCTTCTCATAACAATCTCTTATAAAATGGTGACGTATCTCGATGTGCTTTGTCTTAGAATGATATACTGGGTTCTTCACAATGCAGATTGTGCTTTCATTATCAATGTGGATTTTGGTATTCATGAAATTGAAACCATAGTCCAGCAATTGATTTTGAACCCACAATACTTGTCCACAGCAATTTGCAGCAGCTACATATTCAGCTTCAGTTGTTGAAGTGGCCACAATTGTCTGTTTCTTACATTGCCATGAGATAAGTCTTTGACCAAGAAATTAACAATTAAAGTAAAACAACACACCCCGTGTTTGTGGGATTTCCTGTCAAGGTTGGACCCACCATAGTCACTATCAGAGAATGCTTCCAAGTCAAAGGGTGATTCCCTAGGATACCATAAGCCTAAGTTTGGTTTGCCCTTGAGATACTTGAAGATCCTCTTGACAGCATTGAGATGAGAAGTCTTTGGAGTTACCTAAAAACGTGAACAAACACATACTGCATACATAATATCAGGTCTAGAAGCAGTTAAGTACATGAGGGAACCTATCATAGATCTGTACAAGTGTACATCTACATCAAAAGCTTCCTCATCCTTTGTTAAAGGCAACTTGGTTTCCATGGGAGTGATTGCAGCTTTCACATTCACAAGATCAAATTTCTTGAGTATCTCAGCTACATACTTGTCTTGAGATATGAAGATTCCTCCCTTGTTTTGCTTGACGTTGTAAGACCTAAGAAAAAAGTGAGTTCACCCTTGGAACTCATTTGAAATCTGCTTTGCATCAAGGCTTCCAAACTCACACACCAGACTTGATGGTTAGCCCAAAAATGATATCATCAACATATACTTGAACTAGCATGATATCCTTGTTGTTTCTTCTAATGAATAAAGTCTTGTCAATTGTGCCCCTCTTATATCTATGCTTCTCTAGAAATGTGGATAGAGTAGCATACCAAGCTCTAGGAGCTTGATGTAGTCCATACAAAGCTTTGACCACCTTATAAACTTTGGTAGGAAAATTGAAAAAAAAAATTTCCCAAAAAGGGGAATTTTTCCCCCCCAAACAAAACCAAGGAGTTTTGTGAGACATAAACCCTCTTCATCTATATGCCATATAGAAAAGCACTTTTATAACATCCATTTGGTAAACTATGAACCTCCATAAATGAGGCAGAATGCCAAAACCACCTGATAAGCTTTCTATTCTTGCCACAGGAGCAAAAACCTCATCATAGTCAATACCTTCTTCCCGTATGTACCCTTGGGCCACCAATCTTGCTTTGTTTCTCACAACCATACCTCTTTTATCTCTTTTATTTCTGTAGACCCACTTGGTTCCAATCACCTTCATTCTGTGAGGTAGATCTACAAGAACCTATACTTGTTGTAGCTGAATAGTAGTAACAGTTCTTCTGCATGGCTTTGAACCCAACTGTCATCTTTAAAGCTTTAGCAATCTTTTTTTAGGTCCTCTTGATGATAGAAAACAAGCAAATAAACAATGCAGTTGAACTTGTGGTGATTGTTTCTTTGCTATTTTTTGAGTATGACTGAGAAAGCATGACTCACCGATTTGTTTTTGGCATTGCTCCTAGTTTGCAACAGCTGACTTAGGATCACCAAGTATTTGACTTTTTGGGTGAATAACTAAGAATCCTAGTGTAGGAGAGTAGCACTAACTTCAATTTCTGTAGGAAGACTGTTTGATAGTCAGTTTTATCACACCTCCTCATCATAAGATGCCTCATCAAAATTCCTGTCTCAGTCTTGTAAAAGATTTCGAGCTCTGGCATAAGGTGAAATCATCATGATTAAGCCCTACCATAAAAAACTGATTGCCTACTATTATTTAACAGAGGGAGTACTGTGTAGTGTTGTTTTTAGGGACTTTCCCCTAAATTCTATTAGGGCAATATTCTTCCAACTCTCTTCATAAAAGCTTGAATCTTGGGATTGGAAGAGGAATCCTTCATCTCTTTTTGAGGTTCTGTCAAGGTTTCCTCTGGCTTTAAATTTTTGGAAGTTGTTCCTTAGATTCATATTTTTCTATCAGGGAAAACCTTAACAGCTGAGAAGGGTAACAACAATAAGCTCTACTTCCTCATCTTTTTCCTCAGAAGCATTAGACCACAGGAGTTGTGAAGAACCTGGCACGTGTTAGTTTTCCCTCTAAAATACCTGCATGTTAGCTGATTCCTCCACAGATAACAGAAAATATAGTTCATAGACTCATAAGATAGTCCATATCAAACATCCATCTATATCCTACTACACTTTGACATTGGGTTTATCTCAAGAAAATTAACATGCAGATTAATTTCTACACTTTGGTTACTAGAATAATAAAAACCCTATAGAGCTTTTGCTGTTTAATAGAGTAACCAACTAAGAATCCCTTCATCAGAATTTCTAATCAAACTTTCCAAGCACACAAAGAGTACTAGGATGGTAAACATGACACCCAAAAGGTCTTATGTTAGCTTATAATTGGTTGTGGCAAACAAAAGCCTCATATGGAGTTTTGTGTTGAGGTTTTTGTCCACTCTAACCCTATTAAAAATAGAGCAGCAGTACTAACTGCTTCAGCCCAAAAGGTGGTTGGTAATAGTGAATCTGCAGCATAGTCTAGGAAGACCTCAATTTAAGGGGTTCTATCATCCTCCAGCAACTCCATTTTGTTGTGGAGTATCTTGCATTACTATACTCTGTTTATTCCCTTAGTTGCCAACAAAAGTCAAGCATATCTCAATTCCTTAAATTCATGCCATATCCATCTAATGATTTTAACTCTATGACAAGCAAGTTTTCAATCTGACCTAATAAAGGTCCAGAAAGTATGCCACTAGTTTCATCCTTAGAAGCCAAAAAGAATACCCAACAAAATCTGGTACAATCATCAGTGATAACAAGGCAATAACTTGCATGATTAATGCTTTTCACAGAAGTAGGACCAAAAAGATCCATATGCAAGGTGTGAAGTGGCTTGGTGATCAATCTTTCTAACTTGGCCTTGCAAGAGGCCCTATGTTGTTTGCCTTTATGGCAGGCAACACATGTGTGGTCATTTTTGAAAACCTTGGAAGGTAAACCTCTGACAAGGTTTCCCTTCACAAGTTTGTTTAGATTTTTAAAGTTGATATGACCTAATCTTCTATGCCATAATTTAGATTCATCAGTTGTGGCCTTAGTAATCAAACAGGCAAAACCTTTAGCAGGAGAAGGTGTCTTCATGTCAAAACTGTACATGTTGTATGTCTGGGAGCCTTAGAGTATCCTGATATCATCAGGCATCTTAAAGTCAGAAGACACCACAAGACATTCAGTCTCAGTAAAAAGAACCTTATGCTGCTTATCACAAATTTATGATATTGAGAAAAGGTTAAAATGCCCTAATTCTTTCACAAAGGACACACTGTCAAAATCTAAATTACCTACTCTTATTCTACCTTTTCCAGATATGTAGCCTTTGCTACCTCCAAAGGTAACAGATCCCCCATTGAATTCTTCAAAATCCTCTAGTTGATCCTTGTTACCTGTCATGTGCCCTGAGCATCCACTATCAAATATCCCTCTATCTACCATGTTCTTCAGTGGATGTTCCTGCACATGAATAAGAGAAATTAGTTTCTCTTAGGGACCCAGGCCTTTGCAGGCTTGGGTCTGCCTTGTGGACCATTAGCATTCACAGTTCTAATAAAAGTAGGTCCACTGTTATAATTGAAGTTTGGCCTAGAGTTCCTCCAATTATAACTTGCTGAGGTCTTAACAGCAGATCCCCAACTTCCCATTACAGCATTAGTATGAGCCATTTGTGCTGTAGACTTTGCAAAAGGTCTTCTTACAGATGAATATGATGTTGAAAAATCCCTTCTTTGATTAATTTGATTCATCTGTGGTCTTTTGGGACTCAAACTGTTTGAGGTCTTGTGAGGTGCTGGTTGTCTAGGTCTAACAGTATTAACTTTAGGACTAACAGTATTAACTTTAGGACTAACAGTATTAACTTTAGGCCTACCAGAACTAATATTTGTCCTACCAGTATTAATATTAGGCCTAACAGAATTAAACTTTGGCCTACCAGCATTAAGTTGTACTGATCTAGGAACAAAATTATTAGAGTGATTAATCCTGTTTGCATTTGTCCAAACTGGTTTTGTCATCCCATTACCAGTATTAACAACCCTCTTTACCTCAGCTTCCCTTGCCATTTTCTTTTCATAATAGTCGCAATCTTTAATTAAATGACTTAGACTACCACAAACAAAACATTTTTTCTTTGTAAAAGAGTAACCTTCCCCTAGTTCTCTTTTCATCATATCATTCCAATTCTTCCTATTAACTTTATGTGTTTCATTATCTTTGAGTGGTTGCCTAGGAGTTTTTTATGTAGAGACCACAACTAGGTTCAACTTCTTTTGAGTTTGGAGCAGACACATCTTTTTCATTTGTTACTTCCAACCTTGACTTAGACATCTCATTTGGTTCACTTAAACTTTCTGATTCAGTCTCAAAAGAGTGCTCAGAGGTATTTTCACAAGATCCTTCACTGTCATTGGATTGACAGGTAGAATGCTCAGAAGAATTTTCATCTGACACACTAATTTCAGGTTTTTGAGGACCCTTTTTACCATAAACATACAAAGCATCATCAATTTCCTCTTGTGGTTTAGGAGTATAATCTCCACTTAAAGGAGGTGGGACACCTTTAAAATCATTGGTCTTTGTAAATCTACTGTACAAGTTTTCTATTGAATCTTCTTTGAACACTTAAAGACCAAAAAATTCATTTCTCCTCATAACTTAGAACCTCACATTCAGATTGTATTCACAAACCCTAAGCAGTTTATTCATTTGACTTCATGCCAGAATTAATTAATCTCCAAAGATTCTTGGGAAAGAATCTTTCCATGAATCATACTACTGTTTTCTGTATTTGTTCCTTTTCTTTGACACTTTCATTCCTATTCTCCTATATCTTTTTAAGCATACATCTTTTTTCATGTATTTCAATACTTGAAATGCAAGCTTTTTCATTTTGAGAATTGCTGTTTTTGAGAAGTAACAAGTTGAGCTTCTAGTTTCTTAACAGCTTGACTATAGGCAAGTATTTGTGCTTCTTGATCACCTAACTGATTCATTTGTTCATCAAACAGTGTTTTAAGCTTATTATATGAATCAATGCAAGTTTTAGAACACAAAGATACCTCATTGCTTGAGCTGATAGCCATAAGTGCATGATTTGATTCTTCAGCTTCAGTATGTTCTCCCCAATTCACAATCCCATCATCCATTGTCAGCAAACCCATCTGATTCTTCTCTTGCTTCCCAGCTTCTTGATGTTGATAAAGAGAATCTCTCTTCTTCTTTCCATCATGTGTCCCCTTTGCTGTACATTCTCTAGCAAAGTGACCAGTGTTGTGACAATTGAAACACTCAAGCTTCTTTTTGTCAAAACCAACAGGCGTTTTTCCATCCACGCGAACTCTCCTTCCTGTTTTCTTATAGAACTTCTTCATTCGAATAGCAATCATTGCTATTTGCCAATTGATGTCCATTTCTTCAATATCTACATCATCAATCTGTTCCAAATCTTCATGAAGTAAGTCCAAATCCTCTGTTTGTTTGGCAAAGAGGGAATAGATTACTTCATCAGCAAAACCAGCAAGAACTTCTTTTTCAGGAACATTGGTTGAAGAAGTAGAAGGAGTGCAAGAACTGTATGCACCAGAAAAACCAGACTTAACCTTATTAGTGCTACTTTTCTTGAGAAAACAAAGCCACATTTAGGCACTTGAAGATGTTTTTGGAGCACCTTGAATTTCTTGCTCAAATACTCTAAGGTTATTGTACAAATCATCAATAGATAAATTGTCAATCTCTGGATTAGTTCTCATTGTCATTGCCAGATTGGACCATGCTGAAGGCAAAGATCTAAGAAACTTATGATTTGCATCTTCTGTTGATACTTCAGCACCATGAGCTTCCAATTGAGAAAGTAGTTGTTGAATACCTGGACGTTCCCTTTCTAGTTTCCTTCAGAATTGTTGAGATATCTTATATGATTCAAAACGTTTGTTTGAAAATAGCCTTTTGTATTTTCTTTGAATTTGTATTACCACCAAACCCTAGTTACTAATGCTATCCCAGATCTCCTTTTGCACATCCGTTCCAAGAATCTTCTCATATGTTCTTTAGAATGGCCAATAACAACAAAATATTCTAAGCCTTCCATTCCTTTTCAACAGCTTGAAATCTCTCTCTGCAGCAGAAACTGGGAAAGTACTTCGAACTAAACACATCCTTTCCAGTTCGAAATTCTCTTCTTGGAGTTACCATTCTGAATTACCTTCCATACTTCATTGTCAATGTACTCAAGGTAATGCTCCATCTCCATTGCCCATATATCATACTCCTCCTTCTTCAGAATTGGGAGTTTGATATTTGAGATTGCAGTAGTTTAGGGAATCATTTGTTGTTATGGTTTAGGTGCAGCACCAGTGTCTGATGCATCTTCATGGTTTGATTCTTCACCATCACTGAGATGTTGTGAGAAATCATCATTTGCGGGTTGTGACATTTTGGAATTGTTTGTTGTTTGTGGTTCTGAAGTTTCTTCTTTCTCAGAGTCCCTCTAAAGGCTCTGATACCACTTGTAGGTCCTTGGTTTAGGATCTGACTAGCCTTTGTAAGACGATAGATAACTTGGATAAAACCAAATTAACTATATGAGAGATACTGACTATGAATATCAAGTGTTAATGCGGAATCTTAACACAAGAGTAAAGAAGAAACGATAATACTAATTTGCTATAAAGCTCTATGCTTCTATTGATATTTCTCAAAACGTTGTACATAACATTGTGCCTTAGGGTTCCTCTTATACACCAAGGAAACCCTAATGGGCTTTACAAACGTGTCAAAGGATAATACATATCCTTTCCTAAGATATCTCCTAAGATATCTCTAAGATATCTATTACTATTCTGTTTCATAAACAGACTTAACTATGAACAGAATTAACTATGACCAGTACTAACTTTAGTACTGCTAAGACTACCAGTACTAACTTAATACTGCCAGACTTAACTTAGTACTGCCAGTATTAACTCAATACTAACAGACCTAACTATTACTACCAGACTTAACTGTTATACTACCAGTATTAAGTCTGTTACAATCTATTTTCCCAACATATTGCTAGTGAAGCAGATACTACTGCTAGTGTTGATGATAGTGTTGTTCCTACAACCAATGAGGAAATCACTTTGGCTCAGATACTTATACAGATTAAAGCAGCTAAGCCTAAAGTTGTTACTACTGCTGCTACAACAACAACAACTTCAAGACCCAAGGATAAATGGGTGGTTGTACAGGAGCCAAGTAAGTTCAGAGTTCTACAAGAGACACAACCTTCAAGTTCTAAAGATAAAGGAAAAGGTATTAGGTTTGAGCCTGAAGTTCCTTTAAAGAGAAAAGATCAAATTGCTCTTGATGAACAAATTGCAAGGGATATTCAAGCTAAGTTGGATGCTGAATTATTGGAAGAGCAAAAGCTAGCAAGGGAATAAGAAGATGAAGCCAACATAGCATTGATTGAGTCATGGGAAAATACACAAGCTATGATGGAGGCTGATAGATTGCTGGCTGAGAGACTCCAATCAAAGGAAAGAGAGGAATTGACAGATGAGGAAAAAGTAAAACTATTTATGGAACTGATGAAGAAAAGAAGAAAGCATTTTGCTGCACTCAGAGCACAAGAAAAGAGAAACAGACCTCCTACCAAGGCACAAAAGAGAACTCAAATGTCTACTTATCTTAAGCACATGGGTGGATATACATACAAACAACTAAAAGGAAAGAGTTTTGATGAAATTCAAAAGTTGTTTGATAATGAAATGAAAAGAGTAAATACCTTTGCAGCTATGGGTTCTGAGGTACAGGAAAGCAAAGAAAAGAAGGAAGAGGGTAGAGAGGAAACAACTAAAGAGAGCAGAAAGAAGATGCTTGGAAGGAAAAGAGCAGGAAAAGAACAACAGAAAGAATCCTCAATGAAACAAAGAGTAGAGGAAGAAAAAGAGTCAGAGGAAGTTGATGAAGCTGAGCTAAAGAAGCTTTTGGTGATTAAAAAGGATGAAGATATAGCAATTGATGCTATACAATTTGCTACCAAACTACCAGTGATTATTGATTATAAGCTTTATAAAGATGGTATGTTGGTACATTATCAGTTGATAAGAGCAGATGGAAGTTCAAAGAGATATTCTTTAATGATAAGGATGCTATATATAATAGACAAAGAAGACTTGGAAGCTCTTTGGAGGATAGTGAAGGCAAAGTATGGTGATGAGTTTGAAAGAGTGTTGTGGGGAGATTTAAAAGTTATGTTTGAACCTGACAAAAGGAGTGATGTATGGAGAATTTTACAAGGATACAAGGTGACTATTTGGAAGTTGATTGATTCATCTGGAGTTCACTTTGTAAGATTTGATAATCTTCACAATTTTAGGTTGGTTGAAAAGAGATACCCCCTCACACCAATTACCATCACTAATATGCTCAACAAGAAACTTCAAGTTTAGGGGAGGATTGTTAGGACTTAAAAGACATATGGATCATAGAAGTTACTGCTGCTTAGTACATAATGGAAAATATGCTAAGTGGTTAGTACTGGTAGTATAATGTTACCACTGCTAGTTACTACTGTTAGTATAATTTAGTACTGATAGCATAAAAGTTACCCACTGTTTATTGAAGTTAAAGACTGCTCAGTGTTGAAAGTCCTAAAAATATAAGCTAAGTAGTTAGTGCTGCTAGTAGTAAAAGTTAAGACTGCTAGTACAAGTTACTACTATTAGTGTATATTAGTACTACCTAGAACTGGATACTGGTTTAGTGATTCACATGATGGTTGAAAAGAAATATCCTCTGTCACAAGATACTTTGTCAAAAATGTTAAGTATAAGGCTTGATATAGATCATCAAAGTGAAATGGATTATGAGCTCATCAAGTTTGTCAAGTCACAAGTACTGTAGTAGAAGAGTGTTTGGAAGCATCCTCAGCAGACCAGATTAGAAGATTTGATTTAGAAAAACTTAAGATTTGAAGGTAAATCACAAGTTTAGGGGAGGATTGTTGGGAATAAATCTTCAACTTCTAATTCAAGAACTTAGTACTGCTCAGCATATAACTACCAGTACTAACTGGTTTGTAATGCCAGAAGAAAGTTAGTACTGCCAGAAGAAAAGTTAGTACTGCCGGTACTAAACGTAATAATGCTAGAAGACTTAGTACTGTTGCATGAAGAATACAATTTCCAGAAGATCAAAGACGTGTGAAGTGATGTGTATGGAATGATTTAATGTATATCTTATATATTTAGAAGAGACGTAGATATCTTATATAAGTTTAGAAGATTTGTAGTTATCTTGTAAAGGACTCCTTGGTGTATAAAAGGAGATCCTAGGTTTTGGTTGAAAACACATCTCGATAGACACATTTATAGCTTCAAGGTTGTAAACCCAAGTACTAGACAGAGTACTCGTATTATTTATCATAATAATATTGAAACTTTTTGGTTATATTCATTGTTCATTCATTCTACTGCATTCACAATTACTGTTTCATTCATAATACTTCTAGATATTAAGGTGTAGATTCCGCATACACTTTAGTATACATACAAAGTTTCTACAACAAGTTATTTTGGATTTATCCAAGGTAATTTAACCTTATACAAGCTAAGGAATCGATCAAGGATTGGGATCAACAAGTGGTATCAGAGCTTTTGTTTTGAGAAACTTTGATCTAGAAGCCATGGAATTTGAATCTGCACATAGTAATACAACTGCTAAGCTACCCATACTCAAACTAGGTGAGTATGAGATGTGGATGATAAGAATCAAGCAGTACTTTTAGGTACAAGACTATGCTCTATGAGAGGTCATAGAGAATGGTAACTCGTGGGTGTCTGTACCACAAACAACACAAGAGAATGGTACTTCAGTTACAAAGATGTCAGTACCTGTAACTGCTGAAGAAAAGACCAACAAAAGGAATGATGTGAAGGCTAGAAGCTTGCTACTCATGGCTCTTCCCAATGAACATCAACTTACTTTCAGTCAGTACACTGATGCTAAAACAATGTTTGCTGCTATTGAAACATGATTTGGAGGTAATGAAGCCACTAAGAAAACACAGAAGACACTTTTGAAGCAACAATATGAAAATTTTAGTGCATCAAGCACAGAGTCTCTTTACTCTATCTTAAACAGGCTCCGGAAGATCGTTAGTAGGCTTTCAATTTTGGGTGTAGTCATCACTCAAGAAGACTTAAATTCAAAAATTTTGACAAGCTTGCCTCCTGAGTGGAATACTCATGTTGTAGTCTGGATGAATAAGGCTGAAATTGAAACAATGAGCATTGATAATTTGTACAACAACTTTAAAATTGTTAAACAAAGTGTAAAGAAATCTGTTGGTGCAAGTAATGGTGCTCAAAACTTAGCCTTTATGACTGCTTCAAGCACTAGCAGTACTAATGATGTTAATACTGCTAAACCTGCATATGAAGTTAGTACTGTTAGCTCTGATGTTAACACTGCTAGTCCTCAAGTTAGTACTGCTAGCTTTAGTGATAATGTTGTGTATGCTTTCATGGTTGAGAATCCCACTGGTTCTAATCTCATACAGCAGGACTTAGAGCAAATTCATGAAGATGATCTGGAAGCAATTGATTTAAAGTAGCAGCACTCTCTGCTAAGTATGAGGGCAAAAAGGTACTATCAGAGGACATGCAAGAAAATTTTCATTAATGCTAATGATACTGTTGGGTATGATAAATCTAAGGTAGAGTGTTTCAACTGTCACAAGATAGGACACTTTGCCAGGGAATGTAGAGCACCAAAGAATATCCTTATTATATATTTATAATTATTTATATTTATATATATTTAAAGGCATAGTTTCAAAACTATCAATTTTTGGCGTCGCTGCCGGGGAGGAATGTAAGCGATTGTCGTTTCGACGTTTGACAATTAGTGCTTTGATGATCCTTCCTTGTGAAGTTATTTTCTTTATAAAAATATAAAAATACAAAAAAATATTTTTCATTTTCTTTTATTAGTATATAAAAACAAGGAAAATCAAAAACATAAAAACATTGACCTAAATATAGATAACAACAATTTACATCCCAATATTAATGCTTTTCAACTGAAGCATTATCATAATAAGCTCCCAACAAAAGATTTAAAACTTTCCTTTTGTGTCACTTGCGAGGTACAACTCTCCTTTAATTGATTAACAAACTACAAGAGGGGTATAAGGAGGGTTGTTCCGAGGAACTACGACCCGAAAGGAGAAGGATTTTAATAAGCTTCGCGCTTTCCCGCTCTTCCGCTCCTTTGTGTGTTTTTCTTATAAAGAGCTACCGTGAAGCTTGTTGATTAATTGGTTTAAGTTGTCTTATCTTATTTTGTCCTTAGTAAATGAATTGTTTAAAAACCTAAAGCCCAAATATAATATTCTTTTCTTCTTATCATTTATTACTTTTCTTTAACCCATCTATATTGTTTAATTCTTATTGCGTCACTAGATTATCGTTGAATCCGATTTAAACAACTATTAAAGAGTGTTCGTCTTGTGGATTCTTTGGTTAATAAATATCTGTTGTTCGAATTTGGTTTTGTTGGCAAGTTGTTCGTGACTCATAATAAAAAACACCCGACTAGTCTCAATGACCCCCTCATAAAATTATCCAAGTGTGGTAAACCCGGTTGATGTCATATTTTCGAGGATGGCTCTATTACGAAAGGAAAATTGAAGGAGTTTGGTTTCAAATTTGTTATGAAGATGATATTTTCCATGACTTCTAAACCCTTTCGAGTTAATCCAACGACAAAACTATTGTTGTTTCATTTGCCTCAAGAGCAAATTCGTATTCAATCAGACCATCGGTGATAATTCTTCACAAAAGTCCTCCACATATTGACCACCATTGTTGTTACGAGTGTGGTGATTCGTTAGATGATATCTTTTGTCAACGATGTAATTGCAAGTCTTGTGGGAAAGGTGCCCATTATGGTTATAATTGTCCTCTGCAAGTTTCGATTATCTCTAATCCGGAACCATGCAACAATCAAACCGTTGATGAGCTCCCACAAACTTTGCCAAGTTTCGATCCGACATGATATTCTAGAGATGGAAATTCATTCACTTATGATTCCACTCCTAATTTTGTCAACGATTCTCCTACATTTAACCCACTCCAAACCCAATAGTGCATACTCTTGTGAGTTATGTGGAACGATGCCCATCATGGTTACGATTATCCACCTCAAGTCCTGTTTGTCTACAATCAGGACCCGTGTTTCAATCAAAACTTTGATTATTTTCCCGCAAGATTTTCATGATTTTCAACAACAATATCCTTGTTGTGAAGATTGTGGGGGTTCTCACGAGACTTTTCAATGTCAACGGATGAATTATGACCCTAATCAGTGTTATGATTCTAATTATTCCGGTTTTGACCAATTTCAACCCTCGTAATATACAATCAATCATCCAATCTTCAATACTCAAGATGAGTTTCTCAATTCTCAAAACAAGCTTATGGAGCAAATGACATCCATATGTGATATGGTTGGTCAATATTTGCAAAAGAAAGAAGAAGATAGGCGAATTACGGAAGATCAAGCCGCTAAAGATCGATACTGGAAGATTCCCATTTGCTACAATGATGATGACAATGATTATTCTTTTGCTACACAAGAATATCTTAAGAAATTCTCCTCCGCAATCACACCTGATTTACCAAAATCAGACTCTCTTATAATGGAGGATGAGCATCTCAACACTATTCCGAAAACGGAATCGGACGAATTGTTAAAGTCTAGTGTTGAGGACCTTGTCCATACCCCAAGTGAGTCCGATGGTATATCTGAAGGTGAATGTGATTTGCCCATTTATGATGATTTTTCTCCGAAAAAGGATGAGGTGTTAGATGATATCATTTCAATTCCACCGGGAAATGGTATTGATCATTTTAATGCTGAATCTAGTCTGATTGAATCCATGCTTAATCCGAAAGAAGATATCCGTTTTATTAAAAATTTGATGTATGATAACTCTTTTCCTCGCCCTCCGGAAACTCTTAAAGAAGATTCGGAAACAGTCATCGAGTCTAATAATGATTACTTTTCAAGTGATGACGATTCTTAGGGGAACATCAAGTACATTGAAGCATCACCTCTTAATTTAGAGATTGTTAGCTTAGAGGAGGTGAATGAAGATCAAGAAGAGAAAGAGTTTGACTTAGAAGATATTTTTCAAATCCAAGACGTTATTCTTCGTGAGAAATTGTTGAACATTAGTCGTCTTGTTACTAATATCGAATCTTTAAAAGATAACCCCACTCCTGATGGTGTGTTCAATTCTCCTTCTTCATTTCCTATTCCCATTGTGGATAGTGATTCGTTCTTTGAGAAGTCCGATACTTCTCTTTCTCATTTGGATAATTCTTTACCCAAATTCGAGACTTTTAGTGATCATACGGAAGAGACGAGAAGTGGCAGTACCACTACTAATGCTAATAACTCTCTTCTCGAGTATGATTTGTTTCTTTTTGAGGTTGAGCCCGATCAAGGAGGGTTGATTAGCATTGTTATTTTTGATAATTCAAATGACCCTCTTTTGGAACTTCCCGAGTTTAAATCATTTCACTTTGATCTTTATGATGATCCGTCATTTCCTCGTCTTCCTCTGGAACCACCAGATGTTGAGATTAGTTTAATTGTTGAGACCGATGCACCTGTGATAAACAATTTTGATGAGCTTAATAAAGATGAATGTTTTGACCCAGGGGGAGATGAGATTGATGTTGAAGATGACGATTCCTTCACATTTGTCATTCGGACTTTTCTTCTGTTTCTCACTTACCTTGTGGATTCTCCTTTTCTTTACTCCTTCGGGAGTGAAGACACCATTTTTGACCTCGGCATCTCCATTTAGAGCCGATGGCATCTCATCGGGATGGAACTTTCATGTGCTTAAATGTTTATCCAAACATTCATGAAAGCCCGATTGAGATTTTCTCTTCCATTTACTCTTTCCAAGGACGAATGAATTCGGGGATCGAGTCAAGCTATGTGACTTGGTTACCAAAAACAAAGCGCTTCGTGGGAGGCACCCCATGCTTATCTATTTTATATTTTCTTTCTTATTTCTATTGTGATGTGAGGAGGCTCGTACTCTTCCGATCTTTGTGTTTGTTGTTTGTACTTGTGATTGTTTGCAGGATTGACCCAAAATTTTCTGAAGACTCTCGTGTTCAGTGTTTTGTCCCGGTCCACTCGAGCTTCCTAGCCTTTGCTTGCAATTAGTTTGGGGAAATCCGATATCCTAAGGATTATTATCGTCTAACATTTATCTTTTAGCACACTTTATAAACGGCTAGAGATTTTTGTGATACTTTCTTCAAGCTTGAGTTATGCATTCGACCTTTTTGAGTTCTAGTATGGGGTTTTTTTTAAGGGTCTTTAGGCTAGGAAACATTGAGGAAAATGTTTGATTTTAGTATGGGGTAGTATATCTTCGATATGATCTTGCCTACTTTTGCTCGTTGTTCCCACGTACCCCGTTTTTCCCACCAAAATTTTCAAAAATATGAAAAATTTTAAAAAATTTCAAAATTAAATAAGTGTTTTTGTCACAATTTTGACTTTCTTGCTGGGTAGAATAAGAGTAGATTTTTGACACGATCTGATAGGCGTGTTGAGCTCTTGCTTGTTCCTTAACTTTTAAGCTTAAACAAGGATTAGTTGGAAATCTTAAGAGCTCATGTATGTAACTTGTTCTTTTTCTCCCATAAGCTCTTAACCGGAATAATATACGTGCTGTTTTTGGAGATTAAACTTAAATCAAACAATTTTATGCAGTTTATAGTAAAATTTTAGTCTTAGTTCACAAACTTATACTTGAATTTTCAAAAAAAAAAGTTCTCTTCTCTAAAAAATTAATAAAATATTAATAAAAAGTTAAAATAATGAAAAAAAAATATATAATAATACTAATAACAAGCTTGTGGGTTGATAATAAGTTTACTTCCTCTTTGCGGCTCACAAACCGATGTGGTAGACTTCTTAAGAAAGCCCATAGTAAGAATAAATAATCCATGTAGGCTGATAAAATGTTTGCTGCATCTTGCTGATCACAAACCGATGTTGCAGCCTTTCTAAAAGGGACGAGGGTGACAATTGCATAAATGTTTATATTAAGTTTATAAAAATAAATAGTTTTCTTTTTGTTAAAATTCAAAATATGCTTTTGACTTTGACTATTCTATTTTTTTTAAAGCCTATGAATATACAGGAAACATAAGGTCCGTGAGTCTTTTAAAAGCTATAAATATACGGGAAAACCTTGAGAGTTTTTTGAAACCTAAGGTCGTGAGTCCCGATACTAGTCTCTGTGGGTGTCAAATAGCTTGGTCTCGTAGCCGTAAGGTTGGGATATGCCGAGAGGAAGTAGCTACAGGGCATGATCTAGGCCTTTCAAAACTCATTATTCTCATGGTGAACGTGAAGCATAGAATTTTGCAAAAATGTTGTATCCATGGTTGAAATTCAAAAATAGCACATTAACCTAAGATTTTAATTGTCAGGAGTGGAAAAAGATACAAATTGCAAATATGTAGTAGTTTGTTTGCATCTTAATTGATATTTAATTGTGATTTGTTTTAAGCTTGGTTTGGAGCAAGTGAAAAGTCAAGGACGATGAATTTATCCTTTTTGGGGGCATTTTCGGATCGAAATGCATTTTGTTCTATGATCCCTAACAGTTATGAAAATAACGAAAGTCAAATAAATTAGTTAGTTGCTAAAATAAATAATTAAAAAACAAAAAAACAAAAATATTAGTAGGAATAAGTGTATACATTTAAAAAAATGGTAAAAACGGGGCTTTTCAAACTATTGATTCATTAATACTTTTAGATGAGCACTTTGCTACTTTTCAAAGTGATTAGTTTGGGGGGATTGGAATTTTTAGTTTTAATCGTGTATTTATTACATTGCGTGAGGACACGGCAATACTTTAGTATGGGGGAATTTGGTATTCGCTATTTTATACATACTTTTTACCTTGTAAAACAAACTCAAAAGGCCAAAAACATAATAAAAATTGCAAATATATGCTTGTTTTTGTGTTTGTGTATGTGTAGGTACGGATATTAAAGAAATGGACAAAAGAAAAGACAAAACCGGACAAAACCAAGCACGAGAATGGAAAGAGCGCGAGAAAACGAGTCCAACGGTGCCTTCATTGTTTATTGGGCCAGCCCATATTATCTCAAGCCAGCCCATATTATCTCAAGCTAGCCCAATATTAACAATATAAGCCCAAAAGTCCAAATACAACAAGACTCGGCCCATTTGCTTACTTGGCCCAAAACAATTTGCAAATGAAATGAATTGCAAGAAATGTTGCAACTGGCTCACGTGATCCATAATTAAATCCAAGAGGTCACGTGCCTCTCCATTAAAAATTTCTTGGGCGAATTACAACGTGACATGTGGCTTCTCAAGCAACGAGTAAATTGAAATTGTTATCATCATGGACACGTGGCTTGTCTCCATTGGTGGATCTATACACTTTTTCGCTGGCCAAGAAAGTTTCCTCCAATCATTGGAAATTTAGTGAGGCGGTTACAAGGTTAACAAATGATTGGCTAAGGAAGACAATGACTCTTATACCCCTCGATCTTAGACTATGATTGGTTAGCGGCTTGAAAGGACGAGTTTACCCTCCACTCTTTTTGGCTTTATAACTGGACACGCTCAGCTCATTTGGATTATTAGTTTTAGATAGAAAAAGTAGTGTAGTTTTTATTTGTTTTTAGCTTATAAATGTCTTTTAGCTTATCTTAGTTTTTGTAAAAGCTATTTTCTAGCTTATTTCAAGCTTAATGTAACTGCTTATTTTAAAGATAATGAAGATGTTTGTTGAGGTTGTTTAGCTTATCCATTTGGTTTATAGGTTTTACTTTTCTTTTCTCTTTCTTGGCTTATATTGCAAATAAGCTCTTCTTCTCGAAGTTTATTTTCAGAGCTTATTTTTTTAGCTTATTCATAAATAAGATGGAAAAAAAATAAGTTATCTCATAGCTTATCATATTTTTATTCTTATTTCTTTTAAGCTCGATCTAATAAGCTTTTAATATAACTTTTGGTTGGGCTTATTTGAATAAGTTTTGATAGCTTATTTTCAGAACTCGAATAAGCTATAATATAGCTTATTCGATTGGATCTAAGCTCAAATACTCAAATAAGCCTTGGCTTATTTCTTTTTCTTCTCTTTTTCCTTGCTGAGCCTATTGCTTATATTGGTTTGTCTTATCAAATTTTTTTTTTTCACTACTAGCTCAATTATCGAACAAGGGAATATCGGTTGTTACATGCTTATTTAGCTCGGCTTATTTATAAGCCTAGTCACTATTCAAGTTTCGAGAGCTTATTCGTTTAGAGACAAGCTTATTGTTTTTTTCCTTCTTCTTTCAAACAATAGTTTAGAAATTTCCGTTTAGCTTATTCGGTTTCGAAAACAATTTCCAGCAGCTCATTTGTCTTTAATTTCGATTTAGCCTTGAATGGGTTTCGTTTTTATCTAATGGGCCTCATGTTCTTTAATTTCAATTGTTCTTAAAAACAGTTACTAAGTTTGAAACAAAAAAATAATAATATAAAAAAACAGATTTTAAGTTTTGTTGTAGTTAGTATTAGTTTTGCAAGAATCGATTTTATAAAAAGTAATTTAAAATTGTTTTCAAAAATAATAAAAAAAAAGTATTTTAGCTTAATTAGAACTTAGTCTATTAAATTAGATTGTCTTAACTTTCCTTGTTTGTTTAATTTGTGATTTTGTGTACCCGGTCTACTCATGAGGCGCGGAGCTTACGGGTTTATTTAGCTAGACAGACTTTGATTAGTTGTTTTAGCTAATAATAAATCGGGTGGTATTGTTTTAATTGGGAGTCTCTCAATTCTGGTTCCATTTTCTAATCCTTTTTCGATACTTAGAGTAGGATTTTATTTTTATAATATGTTTGCCTATTTGATTTTGAGCCATGCTTTAGATTATTGATTATTTTGGTGATTTATATTTTGATTATGAGTTGTGTGCTTGATTTTTTTGTGGGGGGTTGCTTAATTTAATGGGTGGGTTGGGGGTGAGGGGGGGGGGGGGGGGGTGGTGGGGGGGGGGGGGGGGGGTGTGGGGGGTGGTGGGGGGGGTGGTGGGGGTGGGGGGAGGGGGGGGGGGGCGGGGGGGGAGGGGGGGGGGGGGGGGGGTGGGGGGGGGGGGGGGGGGGGGGGGGGGGGGGGGGGTGGGGGGAGGGGGGGGGGGTTTGGGGGGGGGGGGGGGGGGGGGGGGGGGGGTGGTTGGGGAGGGGGGGGGGGGGTTGGGGGGGGGGGGGCGGGGGGTTTGGGGGGGGGGGGGGGGGGGGGGGTGGTGGGGGTGGGGGTGGGGGGGAGGGGGGTGGATGGGGGGGGGGGGGGGGGGGGGGGGGGGGGGGGGAGGGGGGGGGGGGGGGGGGGGGGGGGGGGGGGGGGGGGGGGGGGGGGGAGGGGGGGGGGGCGGGTGAGGGGGAGGGTGGTGGGGGGGGGGGGGGGGGGGGGGTTGGGGGGGGTTTAGGGGGGGTGGGGGGGGGGGGGGGGGGGTAAAGTTTTGGGGGATCTGTGGGAGGATGGGGGTGGGCGGGGGGGGGGGGGGGGGGGGGGGGGGGGGGGGGGGGGGGGGGGTTATGGTGGGGTGGGGGGGGGGGGGGGGGTTGGGGGGGAGCGGGGGGGGGGGGGGCGGGGG
>BQNB010031181.1:40408-42908 GCA_026074375.1 Tanacetum coccineum
GGTTGTGTGCTGGTTGTGTTGTTTGTGTGGGTGTATGTGGGGAGTGTTGTTGGTTTTGTGTGGTGTGGGTTGTTATGGGAACGGGGTGGAGGGTGGGGGGTGTTTTTGTGGGTTGTGGATTGCTTGTAGGTGGTATGGGGCGGTGTTGGTGGTTGTGTGGGGGGTTTGTTGGTGGTGTGTTGTTTTATTTTGTGGTTGTTATTTTTGGGGGGGTGGCTAATGTGGTGTGTTGGTGTTTTTGTTTGTGGTTGTTTGTTGAAGGTTTTTGTTGGGTGTGTGTTGGGTGGGTGGTTTCTTGCTTGTGGTTCATACTGGGTTTGGGTGTTGTGGGTGGTTTTATGTTGTTGGGATTTAGGGTTTGTTGTGGTTTTGTTTGTGGGTGGGTGTTGTTTGTTTGTTTTTTTTTTTGGTTTTTTTTTTTTTTTTTTTTGGGGGTTTGTTATGTGGCTGTGTTGTGTGTTTTGTTTGTTTTTTTTTGTTGTTTTTTTTTTTTGTTTTTTTTTGTTTTTTGTTGTGTCTATTGTGGTGGTTTGTTGTTTTTGTTTAGTTGTTGTGTTGGTGTTTCAGGTGTTGTGTGTTTGGTGGTGTGTGTTTGTTGTTGGTGGTGAGGGGTGTGGTTTGTTTGTATTTTGTTTTTGTTTTTTTTTTTGTTTTGGTGTTGTGTCTGTTTTTTTTGTGGTGTGGTTTTTTTTTGTGTTGTTTTTTGATTGGTTTGTGTGGCTTGTTGGTTGTGGGGGGGTGGTGTGTTGTGTGGTGTTGTTTTTTTTGTTTTTTTTTGTTGTTTTTTGTGTTTTTTTTTTTGTTTTTTTTTTGTCGTGTTGTTTTTGTTGGGGTTGGATGGTTGTGGTTGGTTGTTGTTAGTTTGGTGCGTTGTTGTTTTTTTTTGTGGTTTTAATTTGGTTTTTTTTTTTTTATTTGTTGTTTTTTTGTTGTTGTTTGTTATTTGGTGTTGTGGGTTTTTAGTTGTTTGTGTGTGGGTGTCTGGTGTGGGTGTGTGTGGGTTTTGTGTTGTGTGTTGGTTATGTGTGTTGTTGTGGTGGGGGTGTGGGGGTGGTGGTGGGGGGCTTTTGTGTGTTGGGGCTGTGGGGTGGTTTTTTGGGTTTGTGTGTGGTGTGTATGTTTTGTTTTTGTGGGTGGGGGGTGGGTGGTGTTGTGTGGGGGGGGGGGGGGGGGAGTGTGGGGAGGTTGTGGGGTGGGTGTGGTTTTGGTGGTTTTTTTTGGGGTTGGTGTGTGGTGGGTTTGTTGTGGGGCGGTGGGTGGGGGTGTGGTGTGGGTTTGTTGTGTGTGTGTTGGTTGTTTGTTTGATGTGTGTTGTGTTGTTTGGTGGGTGTGGTTGGGGCTTGTTGGGTGTGTGTGTTTGGATGTTGGTGTGTGTGTAGGAGGTTTGTGGTTGGGGGTTTTGTTTTGGGGGGGTGCCTGCTTGGGTGTGGTGTGTGTTTGTGTGTATTGTTTTTTGTGGGTGTGTTTTTGTTGTTGTGTTTGGTTTTTTTTGTTTTTTTTTTTTATTTTGTTGTTTTTTTTTGTTTTGTGTTTGTTTTGGTTTTTGGTAGCTTGTGTTTGTTTTGGTTTGTGGTTGTTTTTTGTTGGGGGTGTGGGTGGTGGGGGGGGGGTTTGTGTGGTGGTGGTTGTGGTTTTTGTTTTGTTTTGTTGGTTGTGTTGTTGTGTGTGTTGTTTGGGGTATTTTTTGTGTTTTGTGTGCTATAAGTAAAGGCTTGTGTTGTTGTGTTGGTTTTGGTTTGTTTTTTTTGTGGTGTTGTTGATGGTTTTGGGTGTGAGTGTTGTGTTTTTGTTTTTTTTGGTTGTGTGTTGTATGTGTTGGTGGGGGGGGTGTGTTTTTGTTGTTGTTTTTTGTTTTTTTAATTTGGTTGGTTGTGTTTTTGTGTTTCTTTTTTCGTGTTTTTTTGTGTATTGTTGTGTGTTTTAGTTTGGTCGTTTGTTTGTTGGGTTTTTGTTATTTCTTGGTTTGTTGTTAGGTTGGTTTGTGTTGGTTGTGTGTCTTTTGGTTTGTTTTGTTGTGTGTTGTTTTGTGTTTTTTGTGTTTTTTTTTGTTTGGTTGATTGATTTTTGGTGTTGTTTTTTTGGTTGTTTGTTTTGTGTTTTTGTTTTTTTCTGTGGTTGTCGATGTTGGTGTTGTGGTTTTTTTGTTTTGTGTTTTTTTTTGTTTTTGTTGGTTTTTTTTTTTTTTTTTTTTTTTTTTTTTTTTTTTGTTTTTTTTGGTTGTGTGTGGGGGGGTTTTTTTAAGTTTGTGGTTTTTTTGTTGGTTTTTTGTTAAATTGTTGTTAGTTAGTTGGCGGTTAATGAGGTGAGTTGTTGCTTTTTTGTGTTGTTTTTTTTTTTGGTGTGTGTGTGTGGGGGGTTGTTTGTAGGTTTGTTGGTTTTGGCTGGTTTTTTTTTTTTTGTGTGTGTTTTTGGTTTTTGTGTTTTTGTTGTTTTTGTTCTTTGTTGGTTTATTTGGTGTTTTTTTTTTGTTTTTTTTTTGTTTTGTATGTGTGTTTTTTTG
>BQNB010031181.1:50408-54222 GCA_026074375.1 Tanacetum coccineum
TAAAGAAGAGGTTTAAGATAATGAAGAAGAAAAGGAGGACGAGTTTGTTAAAACCCCATCCAACTATACTTCTACTGATGATGAAGATGAAACCAATGTAGAATCAAAGGTTGAAAATAAAGCTAAAGGTGATGAGGATAAAGGAATGGATTATACTACCAATCAGCTCGACGATGATGTGGATGTAAGGCTGAATGAACCAGTTAATACTGATGAAGGGTTTATTCAAAAGGAGGGTACTGATGCTAAAATGATTAACGTCTAGCAAGGGAATGAAAATCTGGAGATCACACTCAATCAAGTCATAGAAGATGCTCATGTGACAATTTCTACTGTTACAAAGAGGACTGAAGTTCCAGTTACTAGCTTTTCCCATTCATCTGACTTGGCATCTAAATTCTTAATTTTTTTAGATATTCCCCACATAGTTACAGAAATTGTTTCTCCAATGGATGTTCACGTCCATCATGAAGTACCAAGCAATCAAACACCTACACTCCTTACAATACCCATTTCGGTTATCACTGAATCTTCACCTATATACACCACTGTCATCCTACAATCATTACCATCCTTCACTCCTCCACCACCACAATCCACACCAACACCACCACCAATAACTGAAGCAACAAATCCTCTATCTTATCTGCCACTTCTAAATTTTTGCTTTCGACTTCCAATTCCAACAAAGTAGTTCAACTTTGGAGAAAGAATTTGCTTAAACATAAATAATGGGATGATCTTCTCAACACTCAAGTGACTGTTCTAGTAGATGAACATCTAGACTAAAGGATCGGAGCCACTAGAGACGAGTTCATTAGCTACCTTTCGGCATCCATCACTGCAAGGATCACAGAGCAAGTCACGATTCAACTTCCTCAGATTCTGCCAAATGAAGTGTCTAACTTTGCTCCTCTGGTGATCAAAAGCATGGTTACTGAGTCACTTGAACATGCAGTTCTAGCTAAGGAGTCTTCTCAACCACAATCTACATATGAGGCTACTGCTTCGCTTACAGAATTTGAGTTAAAGAAGATTCTTATTGACAAAATAGATGAAAGTCAGTCATATCTGACAGCTACAAAACACAGAGAATGATATGATGGATTGATCAAGTCTTACAATCTCGACAAGAGTCTCTTCTCAACTTATGATAAAGTGTATTCATTAAAGAGAAGCCGAAAATACAAAGATAAAGATGAAGACCCTTCCGCTGGATCAGATCGATGGTTGAAGAAGAGGAAGACAAGCAAGGATGCTGAACCAACAAAAGGTCCGAAAACTAAAGAACCAAAGTCTGGCTCATCCAAAGGAACCAAGTCTCAATCAAAATCTTTTAGAAAGTCTATTCATTCAAAGGAACTAGAGTTTGAGGTTGCAGATTCTGATATACCACCAGATCAGGAAGAGAATATGGGTAATGATGATGAAGAACCCAAGAGAAAGGATGCATCTAAACTTGACTGGTTTCCAAACCTAAACGACCTCAAGAACCCACTTATCCTGATTGGAATGTTGGCAAGACTCCACAACAAGGACCAACCAAAGCTGGTTAATGACCTTTGCAGTTACTGCTGATAAGGCTTCAAAAACCTTTGATGAATTGATGAGCACTCCTATTGACTTCTCTGCGTACATCATGAATGGCCTGAAGATCACTAATCTTATATAAGAAACCCTATTAAGGCCAGCATTCAAACTTCTCAAAGGCACACGTACTAATTTTGCTGAGCTAGAATATGACTTTGAAGAATGTTACAAAGCTTTATCAGAGAAACTTGATTGGGACAACCCAGAAAGTGGTGATTATCCATTTGATCTTACCAAACACCTACCTTTAGTCATGAATGGGAATCGGCAAATAGTATCGGTTGACTACTTCTTCAACAACAATCTCAAGTATCTGCAAGGAGGAATTTTGACCATAACCTATATGGCTTTCATAACGAAGACAGAGGCCGCTCAGTATGATCTTCAAGGCATTGAAGACATGGTTAAAAACTTATGGAGTACTGTTAAAGTTACCTATGATAAACATGCAATTTAGGGTATTTCTCATTAGAGAGATCAACGCAAGACCTTCTATAGGTATGCACGAGGCTTGGAATCCAGTCATGATGTGTATTCTACTAAACATATTCTGGCAGTGACTCGAGTCGAGGTAATGCAAAAACATGGGTATAGGTATCTGAGAGAGATTGAAGTACAAAGATCCGATAACGAACTTCACACATTCAAGGAAGGCGACTTCCCACGACTTCGTATCAATGACATCGAGGACATGCTAATCCTTGTTGTTCAGAATAGGATCACTAATCTCTCGGGCAATGATGTTTCCGACTTTGCTATACCACTATAAATGTTCACTAGAAGCATGGTTATTTAAAAGAGAGTCGAAGATCTTTGGGAGTTGAAAGTTACCAGAAGAAGATCAACGTTACCAAGCTAGAAACTACCAGACCCGACATCAGGAAAAGGGACCCATATACTCCATATCAAGACCCTCAAGGATTCATTTATGTTAACAACAAAGGGAGAAACAAGTTGATGCGCTTAGATGAACTCTACAAGTTCAGTGATGGCACATTAACAAGGCTTCGAACTTTGCTTGATGACATCACCAAGAATATCTGAATAGAGTACTTGCCACAGAGAAGATGGATTTCATTAGAAAAGAAAAGAGCTCATATCATGATCAAGGCTATTGACAAGCATCTGAAGGAAAGAAGGACGATGAGGAGCTTTGATAAGTTTATTGGTGGGAGACACTATAGAACTGACCTCCGGCTACTTCAACGAACAATATGACTTTGTCATATTGTGTTCATCACTATAAGGTCATTTTGTGTATTATAAACTTGTTAATATGGAGTGTAGACTTAATGGTGATAATAAGAAGTGCTCGAGTACAAAGTTTTTTTAAGAATTTCTTAGTAAATTCAAAAAATTTCAAATTTTTATACTCAGCACTTTCTTATATACCCTCAAACATTGAGGGGGAGCATTACAAATGTTCTAATAATCGGCTTGTTAATAATTGGACATTATTTCCTCAAAAGCATTAATATTTAAATCAAATGATATCCAAAATATCAAGAGATTTGACATTTTTAATAAGGGGAGAAAATGTGATTAAAATATATGACTAAAGATGTGAATTTAATGATTCCAGTGCAAGCTTCTCCCTTCATGTGCTAAACATTTTCGAATATTAATGCACATGTTGAGGGGGAGCATTACAAATGGTTTTAAGGCTGCAAAAGACCGACCATGTATTTAATTATTTAGAGTTATAAGGTGGTTAAGTATAGGTATACGTTCCCATGATCCATCCAGAATCGAAGGGATCTACCCAGGGACAATCCACTAGTTAGTGTAGAAGTCCATAGGTATGATATAAAAAAGGAGTAAAAGTGAGAATAAGGGAAAAGTGCCGACTGAGATGGAGCTAGTACTAGAACAAACCCAACAAGGTACTAGTTATAAAGTCTCAGTAAGCACTGAAGGGGTTGAAGAATTATAAAGAAAAGTTTAGATAAAGGGTGAAAAAAAGAAGCCCTCTTTACACCTAGGTAGAAACCGGGTCAATACATCTGCTTTCAGAATCACAATGATGATTGCTGACATTAAAGACTGACATTATGGACCTAGTGATGCAATGCACAACCCTCCCTGGCCACTCAGAATCTCTCAAAAGTTTTTTGTTTCATTTCTCACGGAGATTACACACATCTCTATTGACTTTCTCATTCTGAGTTAGTTGGCATTGAAAAGGTGGCAGTCTGCTTCAGCCTCTGATTACTAAAACCAAATG
>BQNB010031182.1:12304-46813 GCA_026074375.1 Tanacetum coccineum
GTTCAAAGTCTCTAATCTCAAAAGGTGTCTGGCGGACGAGAATTTGATTATTCCGTTTGAAGATATTCAACTCGACGACAAGTTGCACTTTATAGAAGAGCCGGGTTAAATAAATTTTGAGTTTTTATTAGACTTAAATCGAGTCAAAACTTGAGTTTTTATAAAAAGTGACGGGTTAAATAAAATTTTGGGTCGGGATTCACTTAATATAACAAGGTTAATACAAAAACTAGCCCAATTGAGCCCTCTCTACCCCTATATCTGGCGGCCCAAACAACCCTCCCAACTCTTTTATAAAATTTAGCCCACTTTCCCCTTATTTTTTTTTCAAACCAAGTTTATAAGCCCAACTACACCCCTAATATTTTTATATAACCCAATAAATATAACATACTCAGTATTACAATTCACATAGTTTCCAACGATCTTTTTTTTCTCTGCTCTTCTCCCCTGTTCGACGCCAAACAGCACCACATCATCACCATCAACAATCAAACATCATCAAATCATCCTTATAATCACTCCATAACACCTATAAATTAACCCTTATCATCTCTTCTAAGTTATAATTCACCATGCAAAGGACTTTCAAGAAAATTTAATTTTATAAAAATTAATCATCTCCAATGTTATGAATTATTAAGAAGAGGAGGGTCTTGGGATTATTCTAGTGATATTGAAGTATTGTTGTTCAAGAAAAAAAATTAAGGTTTTGGTGTTGGGTTTTGGGGCTGCCGTGGCCAAGAGCAACAAAACCATAGGGGTTTTGTTGTGATCATCTAGCAAATTTCATTCTATACATTGTGGGTAAAAATTTCCTTAATTTCTATTTTGATGAATCATAAATATGAATGCATGTCATAAAAATTGTGTGTTGAGAATCCTTGTTAGTATAGGCATAATAGGTTCTTGAGTAATTCAATGATTTAGGATGTTAAGGAATGATTGTTAGGCTAGTATAGGATTGTTGAATGTGTTATTGAAGCGAGAAGTTGGTGAATTAAAGGCGATATTGACCCTCTTATGAGACCAGAAAATTCAGGTTGTTGGTGGCGAAATTGTGGTTTGTTTGAATGGGTTTTGACCTAGAATTAGGATAGGTTGTATCCATAGCTTCGCGGCGCTAATTCGCGCGACTTGTAACTCTTAAAAACGAATCCTAGGCGCTAGTTTGAAGTTAGAAAAACTTTCGGCAAAAATTCTGCATACCCTGTTTTGAATCCGAAATTTAGGCAGACTTTAGGAGGTCATAACTCGGTCATGCCGATAGCAATGATAGATTTGCAGGACATTTTAGATAACTACGTCGAATGTACTTTCCAACGAACTAGGCCCCATCGAATTTCATGGATTTTAAGTTGGTCAAAAGGCGATTGCAAACCTGGGTGCCAAAACTGGGTTTGCTGTCCTGATTTTCAGTTGTAGTAATAGGCTGTGCTGGCGGGTCAAAACATTATATTTTTCTATGAAATTTGAACTGGAAGTTCCCCATGATATGTGTGACCTTCTGGAATTTTTCCAGATTTTTATGATTTTTTTTCAAGGGCCATCTGCTGTCCTACATTTGCAAAGTTTCTGCAGAATCAAAAAAAACTGGCATTGTACATTGTATCATTCTTTGAAAGTAGTTAAGATGATCATGGAGTTTAAACGCCGACTATTGTAAGATAGCAATCCATATAGGTGTTTAGAAATAAGAGATGGACAAGAGATAAGGTCATTTGGTGTTTCGTTAGTCGATAATTAGTAACTAGAAAAATTGGCAAAATTTTAGAAAATGCAAGATAGAATATTTTTAAGTTGTCATGGATTCTCAACATGGAATTTTTATACATGTAAGATTATATATACATGTTAATCATGTATTGTGTTATATGTAAAAGTATACTTATGTTATTTAAGTAATTCCTAAAACATGGTTTATTATTTACTTTTATAGGTCGGGTTTAACTTGTCGCTTCCTTCTTTTTCACGTGATTTCTCGGTTGGCACTTCTTTTCACGGTGAGTACATAGCCCCCTTTTTCCATGAATACCTTGTTTTAAAATCACGGGGTGAGATTACATGATTGGAACACAAGCATTGATTTTTATCAACTGCATGCTATCTGAAATTATTATTGCCTAAGTCCCTTTCTGCTAGTTGTTTGCCCCGGAAATCATGAACTGTTAAATCACATTAGTGAGCGCGAATGTTATGGGTGGATCCATCGGGACTGACTATCCCCGTCCGTCATGATTATGGTTTGTATAGCCTGTGACGCATTTACATTTGAGATACTTGAGGTAGTTGCAGAATACCTTACATTAGGGGCTCATGAGTTAAGGTTTCAGTGTCATGTACTTAGTGCAATAATACTTGATTTTTCCCCCCCATGAAACTACTATATACTTGTGTTCCTGTTCCTATGATATTTATTTAAACCTATGTTATTCACTCAACTTTTGTTGACGTTTTCTCATGTTTAATCTCAGGTAATAATGCTTAACTTTGAAGGTTGGAAGCTCGATGGATATCAAGCGGATGGGCGTTCTTGTGTTGTTTTAAAAATGGTGCTTGTTGGTCAAGTCATGTGACTTAAAAACTTTGTCGTTGTCAGTCGTGTTTAAACTTATGTCATGTATGGTACTTTAAATTGTGGGCCCGCGTATAACTCTGATATTTTGTCAAGCACCGTAATGTATGACTTTTCATGTTTTGTTGTGACTTGTAATCCTAGAGTCTTGTATGATGACGTGGTACCCCCATGACCCATGACCCGAATATATTCCGCATTTTGGGGGTCTCACAGATTGGTACCAGAGCCTAGGTTATAGGGAACTAAGGTCGTTTTCAAAACTTAGTCTATAACCAAAAGTTCAAAAGTCTACATTTTGTGTTACGAAACTTCTGAAACAGTTTATGAAACCCCAAAACTGTGTTACGAAACCTTTTCCAATGAGATACGTAACCTTCCAATTATGAAACCAATGTTACGAAACCTCTTGTGTATGAAATCAAGTCTTACGAAACCTCAACTGTAATACGAAACCCTCAGTTAAGAAACTGTGTTACGAAACCTGTGATACGTAAGCTGAAAGTACGAAACCAAAACCAAGTATTTGATACGAAACCTCTTGTTTACGAAACCACAATTCTACAAAAGCTTCCACTGTTTACGAAACAAACGGTTACCGAAAGCTCCAATTTACGAAACCTCCTTTCGTAAATTCCAAATAACATCTACTTTCGTAAAATCCAAGAAAAGTCTTACTTATGTAAATTCTTAGCTACGAAACCTAGTAAAAATCTATCAATCTGATTTTTAAGCATTTTTAAGTGATAATCTCAATGTTATCTCTTTTAAATTGATAAAATTCTATGTTACGAAAGCTATTTCACTGTTTATGAAAGCTTGTCTATGTTACAAAAGCTAAGAAATGACTTACGTATGACAGTTACAAAACCAAAACTACAATACGAAAGCTCAAAATTGAAATACAAAAGTTGTTTTCTCGCCTAAAATAGTTACCGAAACCTATTTATTGCTTACGAAAGCTATCAAATCTATATTTTTTGATCAAATTCAATCTAAAACACGTATTTTTTGTAATCTAGATATTAAACCTACAATTCGATGATTACGAAAGCTATTATTCTGCGTTTTAAGATCAAAAACTCATCAAATCATAAATTTAACTCATACAAAACCTACTGTCCATCAATACAAAAGCTTGTAGATCGAAATTTTACACGGTTAAGCTCGATTTGATTCATGAAACACATACTAGATCTCTCCCGACGATAGATGCCACTTGTTATATGTCATGTTTGCATAGTACTCCCTCCGTCCCATATTAAGTGTCCATTTTTGACTTTTTAAAGTCTTTTTTCTTCAACTTTGACCTTAATTATTTCGAACAACCTCACCATGCAACATCCCAGCAATCATTCTAGACTCTTGCCTTTCTAAAGACGTCAAACGACATGAGCCTTCGCAAATCGGCGTCGCTCCTTGTACTAATTCCTTAGGAACACTTTAGAGGGCTTACATACTACAAAGATATCACATAATCTCAAGTCATCTTCCGTGGTACTCCTACGAGACCTCGTATCCTCTTTAGTTCGTTTTCTCCCCGAACCTTAAGACACTCTCCAAAATTACCAAGGCAATTTAAACACCTTCTCGTTGCATACCAATCTCAGCCTTAATCACAACGCCTAATTCTCTCACTACGTACTACAGTCAACCACTCTCATAACTAAGAGGTACTAATCAAAAGTAAAACGAGAAATGTCATTCCTAACTTGGGATCCAATAATTTCCATTCGCTTTGCTACTATCATAATTCCATTTGCTTCGCTACCATCAATCGCACCACCCAGAAGATACGTCCTAACACCAACTCTAGCACCACGCCATGAAGAAATTTCAAACTTCATATGCACCAATTGGTATGGACCCAAAAATCACACGATTCCAAAAAGAAAAAAAAATCAACCGAATGTAAACGTCAACAAGAAGAATGAACCTCCGACCTAACAAACACATCGACGATTGAGTCTGTACCACGACCCATTAATTAAAAGATTAAGAACCTTTGTACCAAAACTGATTTTTACCCAAGGAAACTTTCCCTTATAACGTTGTACCAATTATTTTAAAATAATAAAATCAACTTAGTTAATAATGCAAATAATTTTAAGTGTAAAAATAAATTTAAATAAAATTTTCATAAACTTATTTTAATTATGGTTTTCATAAAAAAAATCAAAAGATGATTTTGAAAAAAAACGTGTTGCATTTTATTTATATAATTTATTTTTAAAAGAAGTTTTTAACACCTAAACAATATGGTATCAACTACAACAAATTTACTTTCAAATGGAATTTATGACTCACAATAAAAAAAACATCATGATAGCAAAATAGACTCCAAAATACCTTAAGAATTCCAATACCAGAATATTAATTTACTTGAAAACGAACACGACAAGAACTCTTACAAACCAAACAACCATAAGGACTCATCCATACCAACGGTCTTAGAACCAAACCAAAAAGTATCGTCACCTTTAGACAAAGGAAAACAATCAAAACGCCGAACGGAGAACATAGAACACCAGTTCTATGATAACACCCTAGAATACCAACACGAGCGTTGGATATCTCAACGAACAACGAGCTAACGAACCAACTTAAGAATCGCGACGACAATACCAACAGGTATCCGATGTATCCGCAAACGATAGATGAAATGGAACCTTACCATCTACGCAACCCAACCTAATATAATCGCCCGATCGGTTAAGAGAGGAATTCTCTAACCACACAACCATCCCCAACAGGATCTCACATCACATCTACACTACCATCTACACAACTATCCAGACTTACATCCTTACATAATACATACAAGCAACAATGATCAATGCAATCAAAGTCACAAGTCCACGTGTGTGTTGCCTTTATAATTATGTTCGCGACCATAATTATAATTGCACCTTTTTCACACGTGTACTTACTTCCAAGACCACACATCTCAATGATAACACACATCTACCACATAGCACTTAATAATAATCCAAATATAACTCAAACATGATAATCCATCTAACGAACCATAAAATCCCAATCGACCAGACGAAACAGAAGTCACATCGTGACCCAAAATATAAAAGCAATCCTCGATTATAGCAACGCATCGAGGTAGAAAACGAAATAAACTTATGTTGGGCCTCGCTTGGGTTTGACTTTTCTCTCTCAAAAGTCACCCAACTCCGCGGGTCCAGTGAGGTAAACAATCTCCCAACGATATCTCCTAGGGGTAGGGGAAGACATGACTAAAACAATAACAAAGGGGTATATACTATTAGATCCCCATAATGAAAAAGTATATATTTCATATTATATAGTAGTAATTCAAAATAGAAAGAATTTCAAAGCTTTTAGGTAGCGGGAACATACGGTATATACGTACACAAACACTTATGCCCTAAAATGCAACTATATGAGGGACCCTTAAGCTATAGTCTAGGCTCAACCACCTAGTTCTCTATAACCAAAGGCTCTGATACCAATCTGTCACACCCCGCCAAGGCGGAAACGCGAGGCGTAAACAAGAATGGATATCATCACAACACATGGTGTCTATATAGAGAATACTAAAATGAAAACTAAAGTAAAGCAAAGACACAAAGTGTCATAACAATACCCAAAACCTAATGGTGTCTTTATTAATGAGAAAGAGGTCTCGTCAATAAATGACATGCAAAAACATAATCCAAACAATTCATGCAAACGCATTTATTCAAACAGAAAGCATAAATAAACTCCAAGCATCCTACGGTCTCTTCTAGCCACTTCGCTCTATCTTAGCACCATTAAGCTCACCTGAAAATGATGCTTAAAACGTCAACATAAAGTTGAGCGAGAATCATAGGTTTACGACATACAACAAAATCCAAAATAAACTTTCAATAGCTGCTGCTATTACCAAAACAATCCATGACAACATAGTAACAACAACGGGATGGAAGTCCCACCACAATCCTATAAGTCATATCAAAACAATGAGGTAGGCGTACCTCGCCACTCCACTAATAGTCATAGAAAGGAATACAAATCCCAATTTTATACTTTTGGTACCGAAGTCACAATATCACAAGGAGTTGATCACCTTCAACGATCTTACCCATAAAGTAGGCGAAGTCACATCTCATAACCCTGGGTAGGAACGTTACCCCCGCTCTAAATCTCACAACATAACAACATCAACAAGACAAGACAAGCAAAATAAAAAAAACAGACAGGACAAGACAAGACAAGCATCATTCTCACCCCAAATAACATGAGGAAAAAGGGGCTATGAAATAACCGTTTACTTAGGCTATTCCAAATGATACCCCACAAAATGCTTCATAAACAACTAGCACAATCTAAACAACAAAATAATCGCGTTACCGCTACTAAGGTAAAGCTATAATGCACATGTAAAAATCATATGATGGATGCTAAGGTGTTTTAGTTACCTCATGGGTCATCCCCGACACTCATGCCTTGCATTAACCAATTCGGTTTACAACATTATTTCAAAAGTCTTACAATTTACCGAAAACGTAAAATTTTGACGCGACCTTAACTACTCAAAACCTATACTTTATGACCTCAAAATTCTTACCGAAAAATCACCTATGTTTATTTATGAGGATATTAGTTACCACATGTATCCCAGATTCCATTTACAAGCACACAGTACTCCTAAGAAAATCATAACTTCAAAACAGTTCTCAATTCAGGATCTGATTGCACACTATAAGTATGACTTTAAAACACCATACTTAGGCCAAACAAATTTTTTCAAAAAGAGTCTTTTAAAATTTATGGAAGTTTAATAGACACATAGAAATTGACTTTTGTAAAAGGGATAATCCTAATTCGAATTTTAAGTAGGGGTTTTACTCCCCGAAATCTGACCCATATTTACTGTTTTGACAACTTTTCTTGGAAACGATATTTGTATGACTTCCCGACCTCATAAACTTCGAGGAATGGACTGTTCTAAAAACTAGACTCTATGACGACTACTTTATAGACACGGAACTTGACAAAATCTATACCATCTTTTGAGATAACAGCCAGAAAAACACAACTTCTAAATTTCTGCCCCTAATCTAAATCATGTTTTTACGCATCTTAAAACCCTAACGAATACACCCATATGATCTTAATTAAACCCTAATCATTGCAATATGATTAAACATCATTAATTTACAGATTTTATATAACCCTAATTCCATCATAATAATTGTTACATGTTTTTAATGATAATTAACTCAAAGGATTATAATTTATACCTTAAATCTTCAAATCTTGACACCAAAAATATCACCAATCATTGAAAATAAAATATTTTTTTCTTTCTCTCCTCAATAAATTCGACTGGAAAATGTAAATACAAGGAGAGAAGGTATCTTGGTATTTATAAGGTTACAAAAAGGTTTAGATAGATATCTTTTACCAATTTGAATTTAGGGTAGGATTTGTTTTTTTTTCACTTTTTCCTCTCCTAATCCTTAAATCAAGCAGTATCCTTTTCTTTTTGTATTTAATTATTAACTACTTAATTATTTGCATTACCTTAAGTTTTTATAAAAACCAAAGCTTATTTGCGCATACCTTTTTGCGTAAACGCAATGTACTAGACTTTTAAAAATAAATAACTTTTCATTTTTATTAATCCCAACTTTCCAAAAAATAAAAATTTATTTCTTCTATTTAACTATAGGACTAATCTCATCCTAATATTACTTACACATAGATATGTTATAAGTATAATTACTTACCAAATTAACGCGAAACAGCTTCAATCACCAAAATGAATTCCTTGTTCAAACAAAAGTGAACAAAATGAATTCCATAAAATCAAACACAAATCCAACTACCAATGAGAACCTACACGCTCAATGGATTGATTATGCAATTCTCACATATTACCACACAAAACACATATAAACACGTATAAACGCATTAACACATAACCCATACTTACTAAAATAGATATTTAGGTCAACACTATGGTTTGAACCAACATGAACTTTCAAGCCATAGTTGTTAGAGTTTTCGTACTCCTTGTAGACAAGAATTGTTTGCGCATATCAGACCACTTGGGATTCAGGTTTCATTGCTTTCAAAACCCTAATTTCTAGGGTTTATGGTTAATACTGTTAGAACATGTAACGACAGAATAAGATACAACAGATGTTGATATTCGACTATACATCAAAGAGATTAAAGATTCATTGTTCATAGGATCATAAAGAGATGGTGATGATGCGCTTAATATGTTGCTTTCTTGTGAACAGAATGTACTTTTTGCTGCTTGTTAATGACTGATAGTTTATTGTTAATACTGCTTCACGAGTATTACCACTGCTAGGGTTTTTAAACTTGAGTTAACGCTGCCAACAAAAGAATAGTGTTGCTAATGTAAACTTAATGCTGTCAATGTATCTTTGTGCTACTATTGATAATGTTTGATGAAAGAAAAACAGATAAATGACACGGGCTGCGAGTGATGGATTAGATCTGTTATGGAAGAAAGAAGCAACAGCATGTTTGAGAACAGGTAGAATGAGTTCTTTATTTTATGGAATATGTGATAACAAGAATGTGATGCTAATTATGATTCTCTACGTGGTATATATCAAGTTTATATGGATGGGCTAGTTTTTACAACTCAAATATTAGGCTAAGAATTCAAGCTTGGGTTGCTTATGCTTACATGGACTAAAGATTCTCAAGGATGAATAAAGTTATATTGGGCTGGATATTCAACAAGGGCAGAATGTCGTTGATTAGTTAGCTGAGTTATGCTAACAGGTCGCAAATGTTTATGGTATGTGATGGTATTGAACATTTGTACACTTAATACTGCTACTTGATTTTTAGTTCTGCTAGGTTTAAAAAAACAGTTTGTACTACTAGTATTATGGTCTAAAGTTAATACTGTTATTAAAGCAGTTTCAACTGCTACCTGTGATCGATATTGGATATCACACATAGATTGGATCACGGATAGAACAGGATGCTTTATTTAAAGGGAAGCTAACAGGTTATGATTTTAACTGTTCTTAAAAATTTTAAGGCTTGTATTTATGGATTAATTGGTTACGAAGAAGGTTGTTTATGACCTATTTGAAGTTGAAGTGGAATTATTTGGATACATGTTCTTATCATATCTCAAATGGATTACAACATTTAGAGGTAACTTGTTCGTGCTTAGAAACGATGTGACGAAGACTTGACAAATCTAGCAAAGGTATGTGATCTAACTTATGGTGCTCAATGCTCACATTTGCTATCACTTTGGTTATGTGTCTCATAGAAGATGAGGATTTTTGTCAAGAGATTGCTGTCTACTTATATATATCAGATTATTATTGAGTTTGACGTCACGTGGATAGTATAAGACATAAGACACAAGTTTGGGTTATTTTACTTCAACATCAAGTTCGTTATACTTAGTTTTCTTCATCGGTAATCATTACATAGAGCTTACAGAATTGAAGATTCAAGAAATGGTTAACATATGGGTTTCAGGGGAAGCTTATTGTTAAAATGTTTAACCATTTACATGTGACATTGAGGTGAAGGTTTTTACCACTGCTAGTCATTTTTACTACTGCTAGTGTGAGTTTCTACTACTCAAGTTCATTTTTCTTATTGTGCTTAATGGTGGGTAATTTGAGAAGTTAGAAGACTTGGACTAGAAGTGTGATACTGATTTGTAGTGGTCAAGATCAAAGTTGCTTATATTCATATGTCCCCTATTGGATTATGACAAAAAGGGGAAGAAGATGTTAACAGGTACATCCCACTTGTAGATCCTTGGTGTGGCATGGTACAAAGGAAATCTACTTAAGGGGAAGTTTTTGTTTCATTTAGGGGAGATGATGTAAGAATCCGAATTTAAGGTCACTACTATTTAATAATCTCATAATTAATTTATAAATTTTAAACAAGTTACTTTTATTTACATTTAGACATTTTATTGAAATCGTCGTTTTAATTAATTGCGAGCTATGCTTAAAACAATTATTCGTCTTGAACCTTACGTAAATTAAACTTTTCAGAAAAAGTATTCAGTTTATGTAGAATTATTTTTTTTCATATTGTTTTCACATCGTGGTTTCGTTCTTAACTCTCGTTTTTATTTTTACGTTGATACCGTTAGCCTCAAAATACCTACCTATCTTAAAATTTATACACTAAACCACTAGAAATAACATCATAAATTAACACAAAAACTCCATCACCACCACCTCATTACTGTGGCGTGTCATATTGGAGAAAAAGGGCAAGACACTTGTCTTGCATTGAACTCTAGCTTACATGCATCTTTGATACAAAACCACTTCACACTCCACTTTTATTCCCTAGTTTCCCACAAAATTCACACACAACTCTTTGTCTCCTTGGTCTTGCCGTCTCCACACCAAGACCAAAACCACAGATTATACAAATCCTACTACAATCTCTTGTTATAATTACCACCATTTGATTCCTCACCTTCAAAGCTATTTACTACCATAAAAACTTGCATTTATAGGACTTTGGGGCTGACTTAGGAAGAATAATATGAAGGATGGTCAATGCATGTTAAAGAAATGATGGTTCTAGTGAAGCTTGGAGGCTAGTGAAAATTAGTTGTTAATAACTATTATTGGGTGAGCCATTATAGTGAGCCATCTTTCTACCCTTTTCCTAAATTTTCTTATAAGAATATTTTGATATTATTACTTGTTATAAAAATATACATTGATGAGTATGGGATATGTTTAGAATATGTGTTGTGGCTTTGCATAAGTGTTGATTGTGTTTTAAATGAGTTAGAAATAGGTTTGGTTGGATTTTATAGAGGCTGTTATGGAACAGTAGCAAAACGTGTTGTTCAAAATGTTTAGGCTTAGGGTCTGTAACAAAAATTCATGGAGCTTCGGTGGATAGATATATGTCTTGGCATGATGTGATAGTTGGATGGTCAACCAATTATTATTATTGAGTGAGATATGGTCAAAATACTAAAATGGGTCAGTTCTGGACTTTGGTTTAGAAAACGTATTAAACACCAGGTTAATGAGTTAAATGTTTGGGTTTTAAAGCATGGGTCAATACTAGACATCATAGGGAAGCTATAGCACTTGGCCCCACATCCATTGCTATCCTAGATTAGGAGTTATGATTAAAATGGCAAAAGTAAGAAATTCAGTCAGCTTTCTGTTTTGACTTAGGTTGAGTAAAAATCTATTTCCCATGGATTGGTAAATGGTATGAGTGATTGGCTGAATGTTTTGAAAACTAGACTTCAAGGGCTTTCCAAGGGTGAAAACCTTGAGTTTATACCATTTATAGATTGGTAGATACAGGTCCCTAAACATGAGCTAATTCCAGAATTGCGACTTTTACGTCTTGATTAAAAATGACAAATGTGTAGATAACCATACCTAAAATTGGAATTAAACGGCGAAATTTGGTAGATGTTTAATTACATATAAGAACAGGTCATATGTCAATTTGGGAGTCAAAATACTTTAGTTAAGTCAAGAAGCCATGTTGCGCATATCTTAGGAACATATCCTATATTCGTCAAACTTTTCTTACGTATTATTTTTTTATTGTATATTATACTAAGACGCGTCAGTATTTTTTAGGTGGTGCATAGGGAATTTTATCTTAGTTCAAGACTTGTTATATTGATATCTTTGATATATACGGTGAGTCTATTAGCCTCGCCTTTACTTTTAATGTTTTATTTAAAACCCGCGAGGGAGATACATGCTAGTTTTGAAAAATTGAACACAAGATTGTTTGGTATGCTGGACCCGTTCCTGAATTATATTTTGCTTACGAGTACCTATCGTCATAAAGTCCCTAATTTCATGAACCGCTTAATTGCTTGGATTAGCGAGCGCTATACATTTGTTATGATCTATTGGGTTGACAACCACCAGTCCGGGGTTTTGGATCAATTTGTGGGAACACCCTTGAACGGACGATTTGTGATTAGAGAAATGAGGTATATTAGCGATGATACCTCGTGTGGGGGCAAAGAAAATTGTTTATTTCATATGGTAATTTATTACATATGTGGTTGATGTTAACGCTTGGACGGTGAATCTATTGAGCTCGGTGAAATATTTATTATAAGTTGATTTGATCCGCAGTGATTATAAGATGATGTATTAAAGAATATAAAACTTGTGTTCATGTTATGGTTTATGAAAAACTCTATGAATTCACTCAACGTTTCGTTGACTTTTTAGCATGTTTTATCTCAGGTAATCAAGGATGATGGATGACTTGGAGTTCACGAGGAGGGTCTTGCGTGGTTTTTGTTTGAACTTCTAAATATCCCCGTGTTAAAATGTTATGATACAATTTGGTATTTTGTGAAACTTAACCTTATGATGGGTGACTTTTATGGTACTATGGTTTAACCACATGTTGAATGTGGGATATTGTTCAAACATGTTATTTTGGGACCAATGTTATTATAACGTCTCTTTTGAGTCGTTCTTTATGAATTATGTGTGATTGGACTATGAAGTAACACCCATATATGTTCCGCTGCGTTGTCCCGAAAATGGGGGTGTTACAGATTGGTACCAGAGCCATAAGTCATAGAGAACTAGGTCAACTTTTCAAAAACCTAAACTATGACTATTTTTGGGTTACGCACGCAAAGACTCCTCGTGGCATTCATCCAGTCATCCCTGTAAGTTTACTTTTTAAAGTAATGGTTTATGCTTTATGATTGGTTAATCATGGATGAGTAGTATTTATGAAGTAAATACTATAATATGTATATATGATGATATAATACATATGGATTATTATGTTAAACAAAAGAGATTTGTTTATGTATAAAGATTAAATGAACATTGTTCATGGGTTATTGGAATTATTTTGGATGAATATTTTGCATACATCTTTTATATAAGTTGATTTACGATATAGTGACCTTTTATAATATTTGCAATGAGTTGCAGAAAATCATGGCAAATGGTACCCTCGAATGATCCTACGTCGATGCTCCTGCTAATGAATATTAATTTTTTTTTTTTATATTATGCCTGTCCTTGCGCAAAGCTCGAAAGATGCACCGGTCTCAACCATAGGTCATGGAGATGGTTTTCACCCTGGGTTGGGGGTAATATCCTAATAATCCAAAATGGTTTGGATCGAAGAAGACCCGGGAAGAGGATCCGGGAGATGACCGGCAAGAGGATCGGAAGAAGACCGAAGAGGATCGAAGAGACCCGGTAAGAGGATCCGGAGGAATATAATGATGATGACCTGCGGAAATGGATGATGCGGCGGGAAGTAATTGAGCCTTATACAGTGACGACTTGAAAATCCTCCACCACAGTGTCTGAGACGAAGTGGGAACCTTCCTTACTTCTCCTGTTATGCCCTGATGCTGTATGGTTCATGCCTATCCCTCCCATTCTTCGTTTGAGTCAAAATTTCCATTTCGGTGAGGTTCGTCTCCTACTGCAATCTTTTGACTAGAAATTCTAAGGTTGTTCGGACCGGTCCCATGGGTCCGAATATTTGGCGGACGAATTTGGAGGCAGGATGAGAGTTATGGAAAAATTAAATGAATGGAAAGGATCGGATACTGAGGGAAGAATAAAAAAGGAAGGTTTAAAGGAACAAGATCGTCATTTTGAGGGCCTAGGTTGTGACAATATTGAGATAGATCGTTACGGTAAGGAAGGACGAATGTCCGAATTTGTCTGGAGTGAAGAAGTTGGTCAAGGATTTGAGTGATCGATTCGATGAGTATGAAAGAAGCAGGGTTTTCAAGGATAAGAAAATTCTGGAGGAAGAGTTGGTGAGTGAAAGGAACAAGTAGACTTTTGTACGAGGATTTCGGTGAATATATGTGCCGATTCTCTTCAAAAAGTGTCAAACAGTTCTGAACATGGTTTTTTACATGTGCATTTGGTTCGCAAGGCAAGAAAACCACCCTGCTGAGCCCTTTGCTCGATCTGCCGTGTTCCGCGTTTTGATGATCCCCCTATGTTGTTGCTAGATACTGCTGCTGCTTGCTGTTACCACCTCTGACAGTGATGATGATGATGATACCGCCTTTATGGACTCGCAGCCTTATGAGCCGCGTGGATCACCACGTGACTCACAGTAGTTCTAGTATCATGTTAGCTTTTATTATGTTTTGAAATCACTAACAACCGGACATGTCGGTTTGTAGGATTCGTACTAATGATTGTAATGGCATGCGCCATATTTTTGTGAAACAGATGCAACCATGTACTAAAATCTTTGTGATGAATGACTAATGGCTACTTTGACGTTCTACTTGATGTGTTGTGATTTCTTTTATGTTGTGATTATTTGTACATGTTATGATCATATCATTGTATGAGTACTCATTTCATTTCTTTATGTTATGGTTAAGTTGTTTGTACATGTTATGAATATATCATGGTATAAAGGCTTATGTGATTTGTTTGTGTGGTGATCAAGTTGTTTGTGCATGATATAGATATGTCATGGTATGAAAACTCACGTGATCCTTCTTTGTGTTGTGACAGAACTATGCCACCTAAAAGAAGCTCAAGAGGAGACCCACCTCCCCAGTTGACACAGGACACCGTAAATCGTATGATACAGGAAAGTGTTGAAGCGAAGCCGTCTTCCGGGTGAGCGAAGAAAGAGTTCGAATGAAGCAATCGTGCTGGAGGACCTTAATGTTGCTTCCGTTGCTCGGGACTGTACCTTCGCAGCTTTCTGGAACGTGTCGGCAATATCCCCTTTCGTGGAAACGAAGAGCATAGGTCTAATAAGATGGATTGAGAGGCGGAGATGGTTTTCACTGTGGAGCAAAGTTGTACGAGGTAAAAGTGGTGTTCGCTGCTGCACCTTTCTAGGATCGGGCCTCTGACATGGTGTGAACTCACAAGTGGCTACTTTGGGAAGGAAGCGTGAATGGAAGCCTTTGTGCAGAAAATGAAGGTAATGATGACGGAGGAATTTTGTCCTCCTGAGGAGATCCAAAGGATGGAATATGAACTATGGAACTTAAAGGTTAAGGATATGGATATCTCCTCTTACACCACCCGTTTTAATGAACTAGCATTACTGTGTCCCGGAATGGTTGCCCACGAACAAAAGAAGGTTGAGGCCTATATCCGTGGATTATCTAAAAATATTAAAGGGGAAGTTACATCGTCTGAACCAACAATATGAACAAAGCTGTGCGGATGGAAGCACATTTATATGGTACAGGGAGGTCAGGGCAAGAGCAGAGAAGAAGCTGATAAACAATAAGGAAGTGGGAAAACTTCCAAGGAAGCAGTAGTAGTGGTGGTGGGAATTAAACAATGGTAATCGGAAACAACAAACAACTATCCAACAACCGTACTACAACAACACGTACAACAATCAAAAACCAGAACCGAAAACAACATCCAAATCATCCAAACAACCAGAGGCAGGGCAACGCTAGAGCAATGACAAATGTTGGAAACCAAAACACCAATGAAGCTGGGCAAAACGTGAAGTGCAACAAGTGCGGGATGCAAACACTATGGAAATGTCCAAATCAAATGTAATATATGTGGGAAAATTGGTCACAAGCTAGGGAATGTTTGGTCGAAGGTGGTAAGCGTCTGGTTGCAAATACACAGCCGATTGTGACATGATACGGGTATGTGGGGAAAAAAAAAAGGTACATTAAGGTAATTGTTCCTGCAAGGAACAACCCAGGAGTAAATGGAGCCAGTTGGCCAAGCATATGGCCTCTTGAGTGATGTGTGACTAGAAAACTTAGGACCAAATGTTGGTGACGGGGTATGTTCTTACTTTATAACCATTACGCTAAAGTTTTATTTGTTCAGGGTCCGATAATGTTTGTGAATGTTGCTTTTTAGTCATCTGATTATATAGGAACGTTTTTAAAGTAGACCATAGCTATGAAGTAGAATTGGCTGATGGAAGAGTGGTTAGTACCAATACGATTCTAAAGGGTTGTGCTTTGAACTTAGTAAACCACCTATTCGAAATTGACCTTATGCCCATAGAACTGGGAACTTTTGATGTAATTATTGGAATGGATTGGTTAGTCTTGCATGACGCTGTCATTGTGTGCGGGAAGAAGGAAGTACATGTGCCCCTTAAAAAGAGAACATTGGTAGTAAAGGGTGATGATGGATTTGTGTTCTCGATTTTGAAGTGGTGTCGTGCATGAAAGTCAAGATAGTATGTAGATCGTGGAAGTTATTTGTTTGTTGCTCAAATCGTTGAAAAAGAACCAGCTGAGAGACGTCTGGAGGATGTGCCTGTTATTTGTGAATTCCCAGATGTATTTCCCGAGGACTTGCCAGGACTCCCTCCGTCCCGACAAGTGGAGTTTGGGATTGAATTGGTTCCTCCAAGTGCCGATCCCGTGGCTGCGTGCGCTCTATCGATTAGTACCGTCAGAAATGAAAGAATTGGCTAAGCAGTTGCAAGAGTTATCGGATAAAGGATTTATTCGACCGAGTTCATCACCGTGGGGAGCTTCGGTGTTGTTCGTAAAGAAGAAGGATGGCTCGTTTCGCATGTGCATAGACTATCGCGAACTAAACAAATTGACAATCAAGAATCGTTATCCTCTCCCAAGGATCGATGATCTATTTGACCAACTTCAAGGCTCGAGCGTGTACTCGAAGATTGATTTGCGATCCGGTTATCACCAGCTTCTTGTTCGAGAAAAGGATATTCCAATCACGGTATTCAGGACTCGTTATGGCCACTATGAATTTCAAGTAATGCTATTTGGATTGACAAATGCACCCGCAGTATTTATAGATTTGATGAATCGGGTATGTAGGACGTTTCTCAACAAATTTGTAATTGTGTTTATCAACGACATCCTTATTTATTCCAAGAACAAGGAGGAGCATAAAGAGCATTTAAGAATTATTCTGGAATTACTTCAGAAGGAGAAGCTGTATGCAAAGTTTTCGAAATGTGAATTTTGGTTAGATTCTGTGAAATTTCTCGATTACGTGATTAATAGTCAGGGTGTTCGCGTGGACCCAGCAAAGGTTGAAGCAATCAAGAGTTGGTCTGCTCTGAAGTCTCCGACTGAGGTAAGGCAGTTCTTAGGGTTAGCTGGCTATTATCGGAGATTCATCGAGGGTTTCTCCTTAATCGCCAAGCCACTTACCAAGCTAACTCAAAAGAATAAGACTTACGAATGGGGCGAAGAAGAAGAGGAAGCCTTTCAGCTGTTGAAGGATAAATTATGTAGTGCTCCTATTTTGGCATTGCCAGAAGGATCCGAAGATTTTGTTGTGTACTGTGATGCTTCATTGAAAGGTTATGGAGCTGTGTTGATGCAGCGTGAGAAGGTCATCGCGTATGCATCCCGGCAATTAAGGACTCATGAGGAAAACTATATGACCCATGATTTGGAATTGGGTGCGGTAGTTTTTGCTCTTAGACTGTGGAGGCATTATTTGTATGGTGTGAAGTGCACGGTGTTTACGGATCATAAAAGCCTTCAATATATTTTGGACCAGAAGGAACTAAACATGAGGCAGCGAAGATGGATAGAACTCTTGAGCGATTATTTTTTTTTTTTACCGATTGTGAAATTTCCGTTATCAACGGGAAAAGCTAACGTTGGTAGCGATGATCTAAGTTAGGAAGGAAAGGGGATAAAAGCCCTTGAGGGTGAGGTCTTTGATGCTCGCGGATCATAAAGACTTAATGCAACAAATTCTTGAAGCTCAAGTTGAATCCCTAAAGGAGGGAAATGTGAAGAAGGAAAATCTTGGAAGGATGCAAAAGCAAATTTTTGAAATTCGCACAAATGGAATAAGGTATCATGATAAGCGCATATGGTTGCCGCTTTATGGAGGATTAAGAGATTTAATTATGCATGAGTCGCATAAATCCAAATATTCGATTCACCCGGGGTCTACTAAAATGTATCAAGATTTGAAGAGATTGTATTGGTGTCCGTATTATGAAGATGATATCGCCCTCATATAGCGGAAAAGTGCTTAACATGTGCCAAGGTTAAGGCGGAACACATGAAACCATCAGGCTTGCTTCAGCAACCAGAAATTCCTGAATGGAAATGGGAAAAAGTGACCATGGATTTTGTGTCTGGACTTCCAAGGACCCCAAGCGGTTATGATTCGATTTGGGTATAGAGACCGAATGGACAATCAGCCTCACTTTTTAACCATATGAAAGGAAGACCGATGGTATTGAGAAGCTTGCTCAGTTGTATCTGAAGGAGATTGTGTGTAGGCATGGTGTGCCCGTGTCGGTTATTTCTGACAGAGACAGTTTGTTCACGTCAAGGTTTTGGGTATCTCTCCAAAAGGCCTTGGGGACTCATTGACTTAAGTACCGCTTACCACCCGGAAACGGATGGGCAAAGCGAGAGGACTATCCAAACATTGGAAGATATGCTTCGGGCATGTGTGATTGATATTGGAAGCAGTTGGGATAGACACTTGCCTTTAGTGGAGTTCTCTTACAATAATAGTTATCATGCTTAGCATTAAAGGCCCTCGTTTGAAGGCTTTGTATGGGCGGGAAAGTGTAGGTCGCCGATTTGTTTGGAGTGAGGTTGGAAAGCCATTCACTTGGCCGGTATTGGTACGGAGTAAACAACGGAAAAGATAGTTCAAATTAAGGACCGTTTGTTAACCGCTAGGAGTCGACAAAAGAGCTACGCTGATCTTAAAAGAAGATTGACGGAATTTGAGGTAGGTGACAAGGTCATGTTAAAAGTGTCACCATGGAAGGGTGTCATATGTTTTGGTAAACGTGGGAAGTTAAGTCCATGATTTGTTGGGCCATTCAAAGTTATTGAAAGAATTAGGCCCGTGGCGTACAAGTTGGAATTGCCCGATAAGCTTCGTGGAATTCATAACACTTTCCATGTCTCTAATCTCAAGAGATGCTTTGTGAATGATGATGTGGTCATTCCGTTGGATGAGTCCAGCTCGACAACAAATTGCATTTTGTCGAGGAACCGGTGGAGATTATGGATAGAGAGGTGAAACGGCTCAAGCAGAGCCGGATTCCGATTGTTAAATTTTGTTGGAACTCGCGGCGAGGGCCAGAGTTCACATGGGAGCGTGAGGACTTCTTTAGGAGCAAGTATCCTCATCTCTTCGCGAGAAGACGCGTGGCAAGGCAAGACAAGCGTTGAGACGTCGCTTCCTAAAGGAGGGAAAACTGTAAGAACCCGAATTTAATGTCATTATTTATTTTGACTTATATAATTATTTTCTAAATTATAGAAAAAATTTCATTTTTATTATTTTGTCGATTTTGAAGAAAATTGTCGGATTTGAATAAAAGTGCTATGCGTTAAAAATTAACCGTTTTTGAGCAACGAGAAATCAACAACTTCGTATTTTGGCCTCGAATGCCAAATATATTTTATTTTATACAAAATTTTATTTTTAAAAGTTTACATGTGCAACCGAGTTAAAGTTCGCGTTTTAGGAAAAAGTGTCGGACTAAGAAAGGTTTTTGGGCCTGAGAATTACAAGTATCGTTAGTTAGGAAGAAGTGGGCCGAAACCCACTCCTCCCTCTTGCTTTAGACCGGCCATAAGCCCAAGCCATAAACCCTCATGCTTTTAATCCACTTAACTTGACCCACTAGCTAATTTAGGCCCAAGACCCAAGTCCATTACCCCTTTTATTTATAAGTCTCGACATACACATACTGGCAAAATCCAAACACAGATAAAAAAAAGATCGCGCATACACACATAAATATAACATACATAATGCAATCCAGGAGAAAACCAAGGTAATCTTCATCGCACCTCTCCTTCTCGCCTGTTCGAAGCACGCACCACCCTCATCCTAAAAACCCCCATTTGATGCTTCACAACGCCTATTAAATCTTACCTTAACAAATTAAAATCTACTTGTCTTCATACTACACTCGGACAACGCTTTTTATTTTATAATCAAACTACTATATACCCAATCATTATTCCCCCAATGATAAAAGACCTCCAATCATAAAGTTTGAGAAAATAATTTATTTTGTCAGAACGATTGAATATGAAGTTTATCTAAGTTTTTGAGTGCAGGCGGTTTATTAAGAAAGTGATATTGGGTGATATGTTGTCAAGATTAGGCGCTATATACAAGTTAGTGGTGGTTTAGTTTTGTTATTGTATGTTTTGGTCGTCCCGGCGACCTAAAACCAAACCTCACCTAGGGTTTTTATGTTGTTGATTCTTCTTATAAGTAAAACCCTCATATGTAAGCCTTCTTTTATTTTCATGGTTAATGATTTTTAGTTATTGTTTCATAGCCATAAATGATGATTTGTGAACATGCAAAGTTTTTGATTGGGATTTAATTGACATATCATGACATTTAGACAAAAATGATATATTGATTTGATCATGATTTTGAAGGGTTATTTGTTTGTGGTTTGATTATGAGACATTGAATGGTAATGAAATTGCATGAATTTGAGGTTTAGAAGGCTTAATATTAGGCGATAACTCAAGGAATTTTTGGGGTACCGTTTTGGGAATAGAGTTGTCGAGCCTTGTTCACAAAAATTTTTGACTTGTGCCTACTTTATAATTATTTGATAATATGGAAAAATAGACTCTTAGGGATCATGTGGATTAGTAATGGATGGCTCAACTAACTCCTCCGGCTGAAGGAGTTTTATTTGGGGCCCACAAAGTACGATCATAAAGGTCAAAATCTGGACCATGAATATAAACGTGTTAATCTCTAGATATTGAACTGAATTTTTTTTTTTGAAAGCCTGACTCAGTAGCAGACACATAATGAAAGACACACCAACGTCCCATGCACTTGGCCTCACATTCATGTGCTATTGTAGATTAAGAATTATGGGCACTTTTGCCGTAAGGAATAAAGTTCCGCCACTCCAGTTTTCCCTCTTGGATTAGTAAATGGAATCAGTTTAATTGGTTGTCCAAATGTTTTGAAAACTAGACTTAAAGTGGCGTCCAGGGTTTTTTGTGAAAACCTCATTTTGTATTCCTTTAATAGGGTTAAGTATAGATACAGTAAAAGCGTGAAGTTGAAATCAAAAAAAAATCTGGAAAATAAGTTTATTCTGTTATGGATTTCAGTTATCAAAATGAACTTTTCTCTTATATGGTAAACAATTGGAATGATTAGCTTATGTTATGGAAAGTAAGACTCCAAGGAATTTCTAGGAGGTGAAAGGCCTCAATTTTTGTAGGGCCTTAATGGTTTGAGTAGCAATGCCCTCATAAAGGCCTGACCTATAACCAGAAAATATTAACATTTGCTTCCCTAGTTTAGAAGAATAAAAAGTGCGACCACGTTATTAAAAGAAAATGATAGGATAATGCGATACTATAGTAGATCATCTTAATATGATTATAAGAATACGGTCCTAAAAAGCAGTCGAAATTTATAGATAAGACACAGCCAGGATAAATCTCACCATGTTCAATGTTGTCACGAGTTTTGCATTTTTATAAATAAGTAAATATATTATAAGCTATGTTATAAAGTATTGAGAATACTATTAATAATATTATGTCACGACTTATTATTTAAGGGTGTCGCGCTAATAATTTTCTTGGAGTATTCTTGTGGTCTCGGATTTCTCGAATTGGCTCTCTTATTACTTCTTTACTTGGTAGAGGTTTTCATACTCTTCAGCCTTAACTTTTAACTGTTTTAATTGAAAACCCACGAAGGAGCTACATGCATGTTTTAAAAATTAACACAAGATTGTTTTGAGTATGCTGGACCTGTTCCTAAATTATATTTTACACGAGAACCTATCGCAAAAATGTCGCTTAATTATTCTAAACTCGCTTAAAATTTGCTGTGGATTAGTGAGGGGACGCAAAAAACATTTGAATAGATCTATTTGATGGATATGAACATCCATCGTCCGGGAATAGATCCATTATTGGAAAGCCCCCTTGAACGGACGATAGTGAATATGAAGAAATGAGGTATATTGGTAGATTAATACCCTATCGTAGTGGTGGGCAAAGAAAAATTGTTTATTTCATATGGAAAATTTATTAGCATATATGTTTGATAGTTAGACCGCTTGTATTGTCATGACTCGGTGGCAAATATTATAAAACATTGCTTGATCCACAATGTTATAAGATAATTGTATATAAAAATTAAACTGTTTTCATCACTATTTGTTTATTGAAAACTCTAATGAATTCATCAATGTTTTGTTGACATTTTTAGCATGTTTTATTCACTCATGTAATCAAGGATAGTATGATGATTGTGGCAGGCTCACGAGGATGGTCTTGTGCTGGTTTATGTTTTGAAATACTTCTAAATAATCAGCCATGTTAAAAAGTTTATGATCCGTCATATTTGGTATTTGTGAAACTCTGAATCTTATGATCGCGGGCTGACTTTTATGGCAGTCGCTTAATGGTTTTAAACGCAAATGTTAGAATATTGAATAGTTTGTTCAAACTTATTTATATTGGGACTCAATGATATTTATAAAGCGTCTCTTTTGAAGTTCGCTATCTTTATTGAAGTGGATGTGTTGATTTTGATGGCAATGAAGTAACACCCAAATAAGTTCCGTCTAGCTCTGTCCCGAAAATGGGGTTTATCATCTTAAATACTTAGATGCTTCTTGATCATGTATCCACTTCAGCAGTTTCTTAGACATCATCCACCTATAGCTTTTTTAGTGACCTCGATTGTTTCCAGTTCCAGTCGCCTGCCTCTCTTATGAACAATCCTCCATCGCACTTTTGCTTCAACATTCTTTCTTTAAAACTCTCCTTCCAGGCTACTGTGTTTCTGCCTTCTCCTTGGAACTCTCTTCTCTCTTCCAGCCCCCCGCTAGGGGGGGGAGATCACATAGGGGTTGTTGGGGGTTGGTTTTTTTTTTTTTTAAAACATACTAATACATTATATAGTCATCAAAAGTATTCAACGTCCTTTTCATTGCTTTTTCAAGCAATTCTTGAATAATGGCAAATGACTTTGTTCTTCAAACTTTTGGCTTCTATCGCTTCCACATGTTTTACATATAAGTACACATGATATTCCTTGGTTTAGACTCTTGTTGGTGGGTCTTTTCCTCATCTCTTCTGTTTATCGCTTACTTCTTAGCTGCAAAATATTTTCTTCTTTGCTTTAAGAATTGTACAAATATATCTTCCTTTTCTCATTAGTCAATTCTTCTTAGGCTCATGAGCTTGTCTAGTCTTTGAGCCAACTAGATAATCATAAGTTTGGCATTTAACATTAGCTGAAGCATCATCCCAAGACTATGTTGGCTCTTTAAATTTGTTGACACTTGTTTCTGCCTGTCCCCCCCCGCAACCCTTTCTTCTTCTTCTTCTTTAGCATGTAGCTTAAAGGAGAAGTTCTACATTAAGGGCCATTATTTTTCAAGAGCCTCTTCATAAGGGCGTTCACTTATTCCACCATGGCTATCAATCATAATCAATGCTCCTGTTGCCTTTGTCATGTGTATGTTTTGGTACATGTATTATTGTTGTAGGTGTTGTTGTTAGTTGTAGCGCCTGGCTCTTGTTTTCTTATGGCATCACAACCATAAATCAAGCCTTGGTTTTTGTATTCTTCAACTCTGGCCAATGTGCTTGAGCCAAAGTAATTTCAAACATCAGTTATTGTAGGGCGAGCACTAAACTGGAATTGTTAGCTATAGGCAAGAAGCATCAATCACCAACAACTACTACTTCCTCAATAGACATTTCTCTTCTCAGCTAGCTTAAGACAACAACTTTACTTTCACAACCACCTCATCACCAACTAAGGTCATTGTACTACTAAACATATCTGTATCTAGACATAAAAGATTGATAGCTAACACAAAGGTAATTTGTCCTACTGGTGCATGCATCATCAAATCAGATGCTAACCTCCCTTATTTGAATGGCAGTCCACACACCAAATCACTTTCATCTCTAAAGGATTCTACCTTAACACTCAAACTAACTTAATAAAGTCTTTTTAGCTTATGAGTTCTTAATCTATCCTTCTTTTTAAGCTTCTGGACCCTCCTTGTCAAACTTGCAATCTCATTAGCTTGAGTGGTCTTTGTAGTCTCTAAATCAAGAACCTTTTGTTGTAAATTGGCACATAGTTCCATCAATTCATTAAGTTTCAGACGATCCTCACCACTTCAAAGTGTGTTACCTCTTACGAGCAGTGGATCATTGAAAAGTTTAGATACATTCTCAAACCTAGTTTGAGCAATTGTATCCCTTATGGTTTCTTGGCACCTGGGATCACTACCTGAACTAGTTCCCGAGGAACTTGGTTCATTAAGTCTTGCCTTGGATCGGGTCTTAGTTATGTTAGGCCCAACCTGGTCGAAGCTCGGCTTCTAAGGCTAAGCATTAGTTATGCAGCCCTCACCAAACTGTCCCCCCTCTCTTTATGGATAGCCTCATCTGCTACATATTCAGTAGGACCAATAGACTGAGGTATCTTTGTGTCCATTCTTGTAAGCTCCCTAGGTGTTTGAGTCTTTTGGGGTTGAGATGTTAATGGATGTAAAATGGTGGGTGTGTGTTGGGGATCAGTGGGTATTGCTGAACCTTCACCCATTTCAAATTGGTTTTGTACCACCATTATTGGAAATAATGGTGTTACTCTACTAGAAAAAAAACCTTTCCATTTTTTCCTTACTCTTATTCATATTCCTAAAATCTTTTTAGGTGACAATGAGTGCAATGATAAATTCTTTATAAATGAGTAGGCTTCTCAGTAAATCATTTGTCCAAAAACACTTGTAAAAACCTTGGACACATTAAAAATTTACAAAAAAATTATCCAAGTTTCTAATCATACAATCAAAAATCAATTTTAAAAAGTTAAACTTCTAGTTTGTAGCTAAGCATGATTAATTGCAGGATTGCCATAATACTGCTCAACTGCATTCCAATGCAGTTTGTCATTAGACTTAGACACTGGCAGAGATATTAATGAATTAGAAATTTCTCATTAGAGGGGAGAAGACTGCTTTAAAAAATGTAAGTTTTTTAGAAATTTTCTCATACCGAATCCATCATACAAGGTTTACAAAAATAGTAGAATAATTTGAGTGAGAGCATTCAATACACTTCAGGGCATCTGCTATACGAGACTCTAAGGATCTTCTAACGTAGCCAGATGTTACAGTAATGACGATCGCTCTTACCACCCCACTAGGTCGATGTAACTGTAGCTATCCCCATTGAAAGTTTTGGCCATAAGCAGAAGACCAGGTACCTTGTTCAAGATACAGGGAAACATATAATGAGAGTAGGATTTAACGCGTTAGTGCATACCTTATATGGGTGTAGCATTAAGAAAAATCCACAATTCTGCTCAAAGACCACTTCTCTTTTAGGCGGGTTTAAGAGACAAGTAACACGACCATATTGAATGAATCAATCAAACTTTAGCTTCGACCATTTGTTTTTGTGGGTGGTTTTTGATAATACGATGATAAAACTAAAGTTAAGGTTTGGCGATTAGAGAGATTAACGAAAGTATGAAATCGATCAAAAGACAGAATTGAGAACCCTTAATCGATAGTAATTTATGAAAATACCGCTAAAACAGGCTTTAGAGCTATAATAGCCCAACAGTAGTAACCTACTGCAGGCTAGTAAGTTATCCTACATGCAATAATTTTCACGTCAGGCATAGTAAATACTGGCCACTGCAGCATTCACCAATACACGCAGCACGACCTAAACACCGAGCGCAATCATTCAAAAACAAAGACGACACGCAGTCTATACACACCCCTAACAAACGCAAAGCAAGGAAAAACTCAATACAAACAAGCACACTTTTTCTTTAGCTTTATTCCCTGTAAAATTTTATGATATACCAAAAAACCAAGAAAACAGTCAAATCCAAGGAGGTACAGTATTTTCATCCACAACAATTTTCAGCAAAATTAAATTACCAGCAATATTAAGTATAATAAACTAAGCAGTAATTAACTCAGACAGTATTAAATATACCATCAGTTCTAAATATACTTAGCAGGCAGAAACTTTAATTTATGTTGCTAAAATAATAGTAGCTTTAATTATAGCAAAGAACTTTACAAAAACAAAAAGAGATAAAAGATTTTAGAGATTTAAAACATTCCAATAGCAAGCAATCAAATAATGAAATCTACTTAACAATCAAAAGCTTATTGTAAGCAAATCTATAAGCATATCTTATCAGTATGGATTTTAACCAATTGAATTCAATTTTCTTTTTATTGTAATCTCTAATAACGGACGTCTAATCTCTATAGTTCTGTATTGTTTTTTTTAATTAAAAAAGGATTTTTAATTATGCAAATAGTACTCGTATTTGTCAATAAAAGATCTTGTTTAAGCATAAAAATGTATCGGCAAAATCAAGTAGTATGATTCTGAATCCCAAAGGCACTTGTCCACAATAAAGCAATGCTTAAAGTATGCCAGAAAAAGGAGAAAACATATTTCTGCTTATGTTGTGAAAAAAAAAAAAGTAGGAAAGTTGCAAGCCGCAACTGTCTATTTCTTGCAACTGCTATCAAATCAATATAGCACCCAAGTAATTGACAATCGTCCTATTGATAGAAATCATCCTATCCAAGCATTGCATTCCATAGCATAATCACTATCAGATGATGCTACCAATAAATCAAAAGGAAAAATGTTATGGATACCAAATTGCCTAATTTTGGTTGAGCCATCATAAAGGATAGGCCATAAAAATTCTTATTACAAGCATGAAAGATGTGAAACCTTTAGATTGACTTGTTATCTCATTATCACAAGGCACCCACTACACAACATGATGTTCAAGTGTCGTGTGGTTAATTCGTGTTTGGGTGAGTCTTGAAGATGTCAAGATACAATCAATGAGATCGGCAAAACATTAACGTCTAACCATAAAACAAATCCACTTCTTTACCATCTTCATCCCTTAGAGCAATAAAGGCTTTTTTGAGTTTCTATTTGTGTGCTTGCAAGTCTTGACTTTCTGTAAACGCCAAATTGTATTCCCTTAAAAATTTCTATTAACAGATTCTTCTTAGACGTAATAAATATGCCATCACTTCATCTGCTGTAGCTTGAAATCCCAGAGAAGATGTAAGTTCTGCATACACACCATTGTAGGAATTAATCTAAAAAAAAACTGAAATTTTCATATGCATCAACTTTTCAAATGCAATGCATAGCTCATTTCTTGGTTGAGGAGCCAAAAGATTAATATCGATACCTCCACAAAAACTGTAACCAGCAGTCAGCAAAATATCACCTTTTGTATCTCTTTTAATGAATAAGGTTTTGGATTAAATTTCACCACTTTGAAACTGCATTAATCTAATAAGAAATAATACGAAATTTGTTTCATACCAAGGCTCTATGTAGCTTGATGTAATCCATACAAATGCTTTTCATTCATGTAAATGCACTATCAAGAAAGTCTTTGATCTTCAAATCCTGGTGGTTGAACATACATACACCACTTCTTTAAGTCGTTCCCATAGAATGAAAAACACTTTTTAATATTCAATTTTAATATACCATAAAATCTTTAAATGAAATTCATAAAGCAAAAAATATCCTAATATGGCTTTAATTCTTGAAACAGGGGGTGGCAAAAGACTTCATCAAAAGTCAATCTCTTCTTCATGTTGTGTATCTTGAGGCAATCCAATCTTGCTGTTATTTCTATCACAATTCATCACAATCAATCCATTTTATTCCAAAAAAACCGCATTTAGTGCCTATGAGGCCCTTTTTTCCATTTGGTATAATCCACCAAATGACCAAACTTCTTGTTAGAAATAATATTAGAAGAAAAGACCACGAACTCAACGGAGCCCCGTGTAATAGTATCAATTAGTTCATAGGGCGTACGTAGTTTAACGTTTTAATGTGTAATTGTTTCGTAATAATCGGGCAGGGGCTATAAAGGCCCCAACTTTAAGCCCAAGACCATATTCCTAAGGGCTGATATTGTAAGCTACTATATAAGAGGCCTCTTCCAATGCCTTGGAAGAAGGTGGGTTAGTTCATTTTATAGCAAGTTTAGGCTTTCTCTATTCTATAAAGCCTTTCTCATGCTCACTTTCTCTCTCTAAATTTGGCTAATCCCATCTATCTTCCAAGTGAATATGAATTCGCTAACACCTATGCAATTGGTATTCCAGAGTCACATGGGGAAGTATATAGATCTTTGTGTGTGCATTTTAGTGGCTTGGTTTATATCAAAAGCAGAGTTTTAGGGAGGTCTTAGCCTCTTGTTCTTTCATGAGTTTCATTGATTTTTTCAAGTTTATGGTGTTAAAATCTCATGTTTTTGAAGTTTATAATAACAATTATTACTCATTTATGCAAAAGAATCCAAGTCAAAACATTCAAAAGGGTGATTTTTAGGTGTTTTAAGGTGTAAAAGTTCGTATTTCAACGTAGCGGTTTGGTATTCTGCTTATTAGTTTATCGTAGAGCGGTTTGATCTATCTATTTTTGGCGGTTTGTCTTGAAGTGGAAAGTACAAGCTATGTCTGAGCGGTTTCACAGAATCGTAGCACTTTCTAAAGTGCGGTCTGCTCGTTTCTGACTAGACACGGTTTGTCTTATTATAGGCAGAGGTTTGTCAAGTTATGCGGTTATGTAGCACAAGTATAATAGTTCGGAATTTACTACTAGCGATTTGGTAATTTATAAAGCGGTTTGATCCAATAGCGTTTTAACAGGTTTTTTGAAGACTTTTTCTCATGTGAGCGATTTGGGAAATCAAACCTCTGCCAATTTCATTTCTTGTAGAGCAGGTTTGGTGTTTCTATCTCATCAGGCGGTTTACCATTTCCGCATTATAAGTAAGGCATTTGGCAGATTAACTTCGTAGTGGTTTACCATTAGTGGCGGTTTATAGGTAGCGGTTTGTTATAGGTTTTTGAAGATTTTTCACAAGGTCTTTTGGAACAAACTTCTCTGTCGCATAATTCAATCTAGGTAGTCATGTTCGGTATTTATACCTTTGTACAGTTTATAGTAAGGTTTGACAGTTATCAGTTTGGTATACACTAGTCTGTTTGCCACTATGACTATTTCAAAAGGCTTGTTAAAACGCTTAACAAACTCAAACGAACAAAACACTTTACTAGGAACAAACATGCAACACGTTTTAACAACACAATCCACTAATCATTGTTTCGATCCAATCTTAAATAGATTTCACAATCAATAAGAGTGGCTAAAGTCTTTCAGAAGATATACCAATTTTGTCGTTCAGATAACCACGACCACCTATGTGGCTTGATAGGGACTGACATTGCATCATGGCATACAACTGTATTCGACTTATTGTCTGGAGAGTAACGAGAAAAGTATGTGACCATCCTGAATTCAAATGATTAACGGACGTCATTTCCAGATTTGGACCTATTAGAGACACTCATGCTTGTGAAGGAACAGAAGGTGCCCAACAACTTGTTCCAGAACGAGCTCAAGACTATTCGGATCTTTCAGCCTGAAAGATATGAGGATAGTGATAAGACCGGCTGACAATTACGGAGTAGCAACAAACATCGCTAACTTCAAGGGTAACCAAAGGACAAGTACAGGCTCTTATCAATTATTAGCAACTGATCAAAAGGACATATGGTAATAATGTACAGATGGCCCTTGAAGATTCGGAATTAACAAAAGAATGACCGTGGAAACACAACTTAATGAATACTTTGAAGCACTTCCGTCAGGAACAAAGGAGAAACTATAGCATGAACTACTAATGTTCGGATTCCAACACATCAATGACATGGGCTAAACAACAAGATGACCATGGTCCGGCGGAATGCATCTGAATTCAAAGTTTGTTAATAAGCTCATTTTCCTGAATGGTGGTAGGATTCGTAACATTAGTCAACCAGCTGAAGCAGAGGTTTAATGGGATTCCAACTATGATCAGCTGTATTCTTTATTCTGAAGCGAAACAAGCATCCACCCTCAATGAATAACAAAATGATTTGGTATCAATCCCTCAACACACTGTTGATCCACTAGCCTAGATGTCTAATGTTCACCATCAGCATTACTAATCACCAAACATCTACAACTCTAGCCATCCACATCTGTTCGCACCATCACTTTGGCTGAGCAACACTCAACTCAGATTCGGGACTCTCTCTAGGCGGAAAAGCTTAATTGAAAACTTAACTCAACACACTTGCCACTACTCACCCCAATCATACAAAACTTACCTACCTCAAATCAAACAATTAACTCAGAAACTTCATTAAATAGCAAGGACCGGGCAAGCCCAGTTCAAGACGTAGGGTTGTTGTTTAGAAATTTCAGGTCGACAAAATAAGAGTCAGGGGAACAAAGCAGGGGAGTAGGTGCAGCTGGTTATGGGACTCCAAAACAGAGTTGTACATTGCAAATCCAGGTCAATGCAAGGCAGATTAAGTGCTAATAAACTGGCAATGGTATCAGGTCCACATAAGCAAGGAACTGCACTCATGCCCCAAGCGACCAATAGAACTTAGAATTACTTTAAAAGAGCAAGATGTTGGCTGATTCACTAGCTCAGGATAATGGAATGGCACTAGATGCAGAGGCAGATTGTTGTTTATTGTAGGTGGACAAGGGGGGGGGGGGGGGGGGGGTGGGAGGAGGGGGGGGGGGGGGGGGGGGGGGGGGGGGGGGGGGGAGGAGGGGGGGGGGACAAAGTTGTTGATTGATTGATGATGATGAGTGCAAAAGCGCACTTCAAGATTTAGCACTCAATAATGCTAAGAGTGTTTCAAGCTGATGATTGTTATGCATTTACTCTAATATTTTGGTTGGGTTTGGGTTTTTGTTGATGGTGGCTCCTACTGCACAGACTATCTCATCCGCAGATCCTGTTTATGATGAAGCCGGTCCATCTTATGATTCAAATATTCTATCTGAGGTACCCGACCATGATCACTTTCAGGATGCTGTTTGTGAACATTATGAAGGGGTGAGGAGGATTAAAGCTAGATGGCATAGATAGATGGAAAAACCAAACTAAGTTATGGTATGAGCGTCACATGCAAATTATACAAATGTGATTAGCAAATATGATTCTCGTATGATCTATAAGTAAATGGACAACGTCAAATGCTAAAATTTACAAAGTATTGTATCTTCTTTACCGTCAAATGAAGCATACAAGAATAAAATAAATGATATGTATGGTAACAGGGCCTGCCTCAATATGCTTCAGTATAACAACACAAAACACCAGTAGTTTAATAAATCATTGACTGCTGAATCTTGGGCGACATAAAAGTAAACAAGTTAAACTATATGAAAGACGGACGTGCCATTTTTGTAATTTTAAAGCAAGAAGAGAACAAAGAATGATGAACAAAATGAATAGTTATACGCTGACCGTAAACATTAAGGAAGACAACTTGAAAAATGAACTCCATTCTGTAAAAATGCAACCTTTCGCTCTAGCCATTAAGCCATAACAAGTCAATGGATAGTAATAAGTTTCGTCTTTGAAAAAGGATTTTAAAACAGAAAGAAAACAAATTCCTTTAAGAATGATTATGGAGCACGAAAGCGCTATAAAAGAAAAAGGTACAGAGGATAAATTATGAGCAAAGAAGACTAGTCTCATCAAACGAGTTCATCCTGTTGTGCAACCGATAGCCTAATATTATGATGAATCAAACTAAGCTAGCAATTGGCTACTAAGAAACCTCCTTAAGTCTTACGGCCGTGAGCATAACAAGCTCAGCCTGCCCTTTATAAAGGTCATTAAATTAATAAAATCAATCATTGTCCGCAGGCCATAGTGGGCACAACTCATGAGGATACCCTAGAGATAGCAGAAATCACTAGTAAAAAATGAATGACAAAATGAAAGACGCCGGATTTTGTGCAATAAAGAAAGTTAAGATTGGTAAAAAACACCACAAGATATACATGCGAAAGTAGAATTACTCAAAAGAGAATTATTTAATGATCTTCACACCACAGAAGCAATTAACCCCTGAGCAAATATTTTGGTCTCAAGATCTCATAAAGATAAAAGAAGAAGCTCTCAAAAAGCAGACCACCGCCTTAAGACCAATCAAAGCATTGACGGTGTATCCACTAAATACACCTGAAACGTTTGTCCCCAAGGTGCTTCCAACAAAAAGTCAAGTGAAAATTAATATTTTTGCACTTATACAACTTTTTTCAGAATTTGAGAAAACCTATAAAAAGAGAATTACACCAACAGGGCTCACTGAAGGGGAAAGGGGTTTTGAACAAACCAAGGAATGTTACCTCACCGAGGTCATTCCATTTTTCAAAACACTTAAAGAACATTTTGAGGGAATTCAAAAGGCTTTAACTAAAGAAATTAAAGAAATGAAAGACATTTTTGAAGAGTTGGAAGCTGAAGTTGACCAAAATGTTGTAAATAGGAAGCATGATGAGATTGAGCGGAAAAATCTTCTTATTGCAAATGATAATTTAATTGCTGATTGCTTGTCCAAAGAAGTGTTTTATATTGCAACGAATTATGAGCTTACTGTATCTAGATTTACTGAAATGCATGAAGCCCACACCATTGTTCAAACACGTTGTCTAGAACTTGAAGCAGAGCTTTCTAAATTACAGGATAAGGTTCAAAAAGATGATCATACTGAATTAGTAAAACGTTTTTCCAATCTTGAGGTTAATCACTTAAATTTACAATTAAAGTATCAAAACCTTAAAGAAAGTTTTGGAAACGACCCATCTCCACCCGCTCGAGATACTCCTGATTTTGACTCAGTCTTTGTAATTGAAAAAATGAAAGCTTCCATTCAAGGAAAGGACAATGCCATCAAAAAATAAAGAACACAAATCTCTCAATTGAAAGAGACCAGTAGTGAAGCAGACCGTACTCTTGATTTCAGGACCTTAGATTTTCAGATCACTCAATTAACTAAAAAAGTCTCCGTTCTTCAAGAACAAAACTAAGCTTTTTAGGGCAGAGAATGAAAAAGTTAAACAGCATTACAAGGAATTGTACGATTCTATTAAGATCACGCGTGCTAAGCATATACAACAGACAACGGCCTTGCTAACTAAAAAAATGAGAATCTGAAAGCCCAAATACATGAAAATCTAAAATGCAACACTATGGAGTTTGTAAAACTAAGAGTTCTTGCACCCGGTAGGTATGCTATAGATGTTAAACCAATTCCCCCTCACAATAGGAACAACAGGGAAGTTCATCTACATTATCTCAAACATCTAAAGTAAAGTGTAAAAACCCTTCGCGGGATAGTAGAGGAAGCTAAGGTTGAAAGACCATTCGATAGATCACTTGCATCTGCTTGCCTTTACACCAAACACTCTCAGGAACTCTTAGAATATGTGATTAGCACTTGTCCGAAAACCTTTAACCAACGAGATAAAAAGCATGCTCCTACCCCTGTAATTAGGAAAAAGCAAGTTACTTTTAAAGAACAATGTGATACGTCAAATAGTAACACACATAAACATGTAGAGAAACTGAACACTTAGAAGACTAATGTCCCTGTGCCTCCTTCTACAGGAGTAAATTTTTACACCAATTCTAGCGGATCACAGCCTAGGAGCAATACCAAGAAAAATAGGATCTCGCCAGCTAAAGGTGTCAAAAAGAAGAAAGTAGAAGAACACCCTAGGATAAATAAGTCTATCTTAAGAACCATGAATCGTGTTGATTCTAGTAGTAGCTCTAAGCGTACTGTAATTAATTCAAATTCTGATTTTGTTTGCCAAATCATGATGTGTGTGTGGTTGATTATTTGCAATCTGTTAAGCCATCCCCCTCTATTCATAATGTTGTACGCAAAGTTAAGCAAGTTTGGAAACCTAAGCAAATTAGGCAAGTATGGAAACCCACAGGCAAAGTGCTTACCAGTGTTGGTCATAAATGGAGACCCACGGGCAGAATATTCACTTTAGGAGAATAGTGCCCTTTAACTAGGCTCACTAA
>BQNB010031183.1:0-54222 GCA_026074375.1 Tanacetum coccineum
AAAATGATGCTTGTTTTTGGTTTTATGATATAAAGATTATAACTTTCCAAAGAAATAAGCAAGAAGAAAGAAAACCGAATTCAATAATAAGCTCGAATAAGCTTAACCCAAAACCACAAACAAAAATCACTCAATCCATCCCATGGCTCTTGATACCAATTATAGGTTCCAAGTTTCACACAAATGATGAACTAGAGAGAGAAAGTAGAGAGAGAAAGTAGAGAGAGAAAGTAGAGAGAGAAAGTGGAAGGGAGAAACATATAGAAAAACACACTAAATGTGTGTGTAAAATGATTCAACCAACACCCTCTCCATGTGTGGAGAGGGCTTTTATACACAAGATAAACTGGGCTTTCCATGGGCTTTCTATGCTTTGGCTCAGTTAGCTTACTAAATAATACATCGTGGACTACGAGCAAGAAACGTAAAATACATAGAGTGTCTGATCCTTTTTTGGATTCCTAACAATCTCCCCCTAAGGGAGGTCACTCCAAATTACAAATATCTTAAGCTTAGCATTCTATGAATGTCTTCAATCTTGCTCGTAGTCTTGATTCTTCATTTTTTGACTTATGATATGCATAGTGATCTTTAGACTTTAGGCTTGAGCTTGTTCCTTTAAGCTTGACTTGCATGTGATCTTTAAGCTTCTTGAGATCATCAGCCAAACATAATCTTTATTCGCCATCTTGTAATCTTTGCCTTCTTCTGATCTTGTGACTTCTAGACCAACATGCTCATACCGTTCTTGATGTTTGAAAGAGAGTGTAACCATCTTTCTTGATATTCTTTAACTTTAACACTTTGTCACTTTATGGAGGACGTGCAGTGTCAACTTAATACTTCGTCACTTCAAGAAAGACGTACGGTATCAGAGTAGCGGAAGTCTTGAAACATGTACTTGAGCTTTCATGATGTTATTACTTATGTCGGTCGAGTATGAGCATGTGGTATTGGCTTCGACTTGTCATCAGGAAACTGCTACCACCGTTATGAAATTTGCATGAATGGGTTAGTGATAAACAACATATATGGACGAAAGTGGCTTTGTCACTTCATTAAATACGGTTGTAACAACCACGGTTCTCCGTTAATCAGTATAAATACTGCCTGTGATTAGGTAGTGTTAGGAATTATGAATTCCTAGTTCCTACTGGTAGTACACAGTTCCTACTGGTAGTAAGATTTAGTCTTCCTGGTCTTTTGGAAAGTCCTGGTCTTATGAAAAGTATTAAACAACATTCAGTATGATGAGGAGGTTACAAGTTTATTTAGGAAATGATTAATTATATTGATGTAAAATATTTAGGCAGGTTTTTATCATATTGTAACTACATAGGACCCCTTGCAATATAAAAGGAGGTCCTAGGGTGTAGAGATGAGGATCACGGGGATACACACACTCTCTACACATATTTCTCTCATACTTAGTTAGCTTCAAGGTTGTAAACCCTGTTACTGTTCAGAGTAACCGTATTAATATATTGAGGCTACAACGTTTGGTTTATTTCTATTGTTCTTCTTACATATAAAGATTAGTTTCCGCATAGTCTTTGTATTTTGATCAAGGTTTCCAAGATCGTTCTTGAATAGGTTTTAACAATTGGTATCAGAGCCTCGTTGAGAAGCTTTGATTAAGAAGAACAAGATCTCTACATTTGTGTTGCTGAAGAAGACATGGCTTGTACAACTTTAACTCTTGAAAATGAGGTAACTTATATGACAGAAACTGAAGTTAGAGAATTTAATGCTAAACTAGAGAAAAAGCATGTTAATAACAAATATAATATGGTAACTAGTTGTTCATATGATAATCTTAAAAAATTATATGATGAACTTCAAAAACAGTTTTCTGATTTAAATGAACAATATAATGAAAATTATATACAAGCTCAGGCATATAAAAGTTCCCTTAAAACTTTGGAAAAACAGAAAAAGGTCCTTCAGAATAATCAATTGGTCTTTGAAGAAAAGATTAGGGTATTGTCTAGTGAATTAGAAAATACAACTAATCTATTGAAATATTCTGAAAAAGTGAATGCTGAGATGAGTTTGGAAAAACAGGACTTACAGGCTAAGCTAGAAAATGAAAGAGCCATCAATGCAAAATGGACAAGTTCTTCCAAAAATCTTGTAAAACTAATTGATAGCTCAATGACTGTAAGGACTAAAATTGGCTTGGGGTTTGACGAATATATAGGGGAAAATGAGTTAGGATGGGATGACTCTGAATTTAGTGTATTTACCCCTACTCCTGAAGATGTGGAAGGCAAAACCTCTCTATAACAGGTTTGTCAAAACTGATAGAATGAAAGCAGTTCCCCCACCTCTTTCAGGGAACTACATTCCTCTATCAGATCCCACTGACCTTGATGAATCACAAATGACCTATGGACCCAAACAGACCCACACATCAGGCTTCTGAAACCCAAAACCAAGACCTTGCTCTTATGATCCCAACTCTATTGTATAAAAAAAAAAATAAAAAAAAATGAATCACTTGATCAAGCTAAACCTGTTATAGATTGAACCCAAGACTAGTAAAAATTACCTCATGTAGAGTCCAACATAGTGCAGAATCACCTGAGTTCTTTCCTAAATCTGTTTGTGCTAGGAATGAAAGTGTTAGGAAAGCAGATAACCCTAGGATAAACAATAAAAGTCCTAGAGGTAATAAAAGAAGTTGGAATGGTATGATGACTCAAAAATTAGGTGAAAATTTTGAGTTTAACAATAAGGCTTGCTATGTGTTGGTAGAGTTTATTTCATTTGCACTATACCTGTAAAAATAAAAGAAAGGTTAATGATAAAAAACAGGTTACACCAGTGTGGAACAACTCAAGGAGGGTAAATCATCAAAACTCTAGTAGATTTTCTCACCCAAGTCCAAAAGGTAACATGGTTCCACAAGCACTGCTCACTAAATCTGGCCTTGTATATGTTAATTCACTTAAAAGACTCTTTCAAAAGAAAACACCTAATTACAACAGATATTTCAATAGGAGTGTTAATTCTGTTAAGGATACAAGGGTTCATACTGCTAGGCCAAAGACAGAGGTTAATACTTTTAAGGCCTCAGCTAGTTGGGTCTGGAAACCAAAACAAGAAGTCATAGACCATGTTTCCAAATCAAATAATGCATCAAAGACTTTAACTAGATATGATTATGTTGATGCTTATGGACGATTCAAAACTGTTTTGGCTTGGGACTTCAAAAGGCACTAATTTTCTTCTGCAGGGCAATTCATAAATGATGTATGCTTATGAATTGTTGTTTGGATTTTCTGTGTTTGTTGGACTAACATTTTTGCAAAAAAAAATAAAAAAAAATTAAAATTAAAATAAAAATAAAAAATTAGAGTTGCTGTCATTGATGAAGTGTTGCAGTAGGTGATTAACAAGCTGGTCATGTTCCATGGTTACTGCTATGCTGGTTGCTTCGGTTTGTGCTGGTAGAATTTGGTCGCTAATTGCAGACAATGACAGTTTTTGTAACATTTGGGACAGAAACTTGGTCACTAACGACAATTTTGGTTGGTTCGGGTAGCTTTACCCAATATCGTGTAGTTTGTGCTGCTAGTTGTGTCCGACATCGGACATCACTCATTGTGATTCTCGGTGTTTGTTCTTACACAAAGTTTATTATCATTTTGAGGGGAGGCAAATTTGGAATGGCGAATTCTTAGCTCCATTTGAGGGGAGGCTAAGTGTACAGTTTGATCTTAAAGAAATTATGGCTGTCCTTTTTGTGAATCAACAAAAGTATTTTGAAGTAGTGAAATATTTTTCATAGAAAAATATACTTTTGGATTTTGAAGAGCAAATGTTTTTGTTGGAATGATCATAGACGGTTTTCAGTGATAAATGGTTTTTGATGTGCAACACCCAATGGTTCTCAATTCCCAGGTCTCAAAGACTAGAACGAATTGAATAGCTTTAATAGTTTGCTCAAAACTATAGGGTATTTAACTCACCCGTTCTTCTTTTGCTAAGAGTTGAAATGGTCATCAATCCACTATGGATAATGCCCTTATTGGGAACCAAAGGATTGGCTAGTCCAAACGCAAACAGCTTTTGGTAAAGACTTAACAAATCCGTTGATAGCTGACAATTTGCTAAAAATTGTAAGGTAATCAACTCACCTTGTTATGACAATAAAGAGTTGGCTAGTCCTAAGCAAACGGCTACAGGTAAAGACATATCAAATCCGTTTATGGCTGTAATGACTTGCCAAGAGTCATATAGTTCTTCCACTTCCTATGATTCATGTTCTGAAAGTGGAAAATGGTTTCAGTCCTCCATGGATCATCCCCTTTCTAGATGCCAATGGACTGACTAGCCCAAGAGTGAATGGCTACTTGTTGTCTTGTTATAGTCCAAGATTAGATACTGATTTTCATAATGCTGTTAAAGGTTGATCTGTTTGAACAATGTTTCTACTCAATTTAAGTATCATCTGCTTTCATTCAATATTTCAAGCAGCTTATACTTCAATCTTCAAAGTCTTTGGTATATGTCCAAGAAAGATCAAGCAGATCAAAGATCAAGATCATGATTACATCTTCAAGCTCACAAATGCAAATCTTTTTAGAAACTTGAAGTTAACTGTGTCAAATTCAAGTTTAGGGGAGGATTGTTAGGAATTATGAATTTCTATTTCCTACTGTTCCTACTGGCAGTACAAAGTTCCTACTAGTAGTACACAGTTCCTGCTGGTAGTAAAGTTTAGTCTTCCTGGTCTTATGGAAAGTATTAAATGACATTCAGAATGATTAGGAGGTTACAAGTTTATTTAGGAAATGATTAATTAAATTGATGTAAAATACTTAGGCAGGTATTTATTATATTGTAACCACCTAGGACCCTTTGCACTATAAAAGGAGGTCCTAGGGTGTAGAGATAATCATCACTTTGATACACACATTCTCTACATATATTTCTCTCATACTTAGTTAAGCTTCAAGGTTGTAAACCCTGTTACTGTTCAGAGTAACCGTATTAATATATTGAGGCTACAAAGTTTGATCTATTTCTATTGTTCTTCTTACATATAAAGATTAGTTTCCGCATAATCTTTTTATTTTGATCAAGGCTTCCAAGATCGTTCAAGAAAAGGTATTTTAACAATTGGTATCAGAGCCTCGTTGAGAAGCTTTGATTAAGAAGAACAAGATCTCTACATTTGTGTTGCTGAAGAAGACATGGATTGCACAACTTCAACTCCTGACATTGAGGTAACTTTTATAACAAAAACTGAAGTTAGAGAATTTAATGCTAAACTAAAGAAAAAGCATGTTAATCAATATAATATGGTAACTAGTTGTTCATATGATAATCTTAAAAAATTATATGATGAACTTCAAAAACAGTTTTCTGATTTAGATGAACAATATAATGAAAATTATATACAAGTTCAGGCATATAAAAGTTCTCTTAAAACTTTGGAAAAACAGAAAAAGATCCTTTTGAATGATCAATTGGTCTTTGAAGATAAGATTAGGGTGTTGTCTAGTAAATTAGAAAATACAACTAATCTATTGAAATATTCTAAAAAAGTAAATGCTGAGATGAGTTTGGAAAAACAGGACTTACAGGCTAAGCTAGAAAATGAAAGAACCATCAATGCAAAATGGAAGGAGTCTTCCAAAAACATGGACAAACTGATCAATAGCTCCATGTCCTCTAGATCAAAATTTGGTTTAAGATTTGGAGAAACTTTTGGATCAGATGAGGTGTTTGATCCCTCTGCCCCTAGCATCTTTGACACTACACCTGAGGATGTAGAAGGGAAACCTCTCTATAACAGGTTTGTCAAAACTGATAGAATGAAAGCAGTTCCCCCACCTCTTTCAGGGAACTACATTCCTCTATCAGATCCCACTGACCTTGATGAATCACAAATGACCTATGGACCCAAACAGACCTACACTAGTGATTCTGAACCAAAACATTAAACTTGACTCTTGAGAGTTCCAACACCTAGGTTAGAATCACTTGAGTCTATGCCCAAACCTGTTATAATTGAACCCAAGACTAGTGAATATGCCTTTTGTAAGTCCAACTTAAGTGCTAAATCACATGAGTTCTTTCCTAAATTTGTTTGTGCTATGAATGAAAGTGTTAGGAAAGCAGATAACCTTAGGAAAAACAATAAAAGTCCTAGAGGTAATAAAAGAAGTTGGAATGGTATGATGACTCAAAAATTGGGTGAAAATTTTGAGTTTAACAATAAGGCTTGCTATGTGTGTGGTGGATTTAGTTACTTTGCATGTATACCTGTTAAAAATAAAAGAAGAATGGTTAATCGATTCAAAACAGGTCTACACCAGTGTGGAACAACTCAAGGAGGTAAATCATCAAAACTCTGGTAGATTTTCTCACCAAAGTCCAAAAAGTAACATGGTTCCACAAGTATGCTCACTAAATCTGGCCTTGTATATTGTTAATTCACATAAAAGACCTCTTTCAAAAGAAAACACTAATTTACAACAGACTATTTCAATAGGAGTGTTAAATTTGTTAAGGAAATTTTACAGGGTTCATACTGCTAGGCCAAAGACAGAGGTTAATACTGTTAAGGCCTCAGCTAGTTGGGTCTGGAAACCAAAACAAGAAGTCATAGACCATGTTTCCAAATCAAATAATGCATCAAAGACTTTAACTAGATATGATTATGTTGATGCTTATGGACGATTCAAAACTGTTTTGGCTTGGGACTTCAAAAGGCACTAGTTTTCTTATGCAGGGCAATTCATAAATGATGTATGCTTATGAATTGTTGTTTGGATTTTCTGTGTTTGTTGGACTAACTTTTTGCAGAAAAACTTGAAGTTGCTGTCATTGATGAAGTGTTGCAGTAGGTGATTAACAAGGTACTGTTGGTTCGGGTAGCTTTACCCAATATCGTGTAGTTTGTGCTGCTAGTTGTGTCCGACATCGGACATCACTCATTGTGATTCTCGGTGTTTGTTCTTACACAAAGTTTATTATCATTTTGAGGGGAGGCAAATTTGGAATGGCGAATTCTTAGCTCCATTTGAGAGGAGGCTAAGTGTACAGTTTGGAATGGCAAATTCTTAGCCATGTTTGAGGGGAGGCTCAATAAAAAAAAATACAGCTTTTAATGTGCAAAATGTTTTAAGGCACAAAATTTTTGAAAGATAAAAAAAACAAACTATTTTTGGAGCAACATTCTATGGTTCACAATTCCCAGGTCTTTAAGACTAGAAAGAATTGTATAGCTGTAATAGTTTGCTAAAAACTATATGGTCCTCACTCACCAGGTTGTTCTAACAAAGAGTGGCTTTAGTACCATGGGGGTACGGCTCTTGGTAAAAGCCAATCAATCATTGTGGTTGCCAGGTTACCCAAAACTGGAATTGTTTTCCACGTGCCATATTCTTGAATGAAGTGGTTTAGTCCATAGAAAAGGCTCATCGGTAAAGACATAATCACATCCGTTGATGGCTGTGTATGGTTTGCCCAAAAAATCATTTAGGGATCTCAATCCTCGCTATGTTTATTGTACCAAAGAGTTGAAAATGGTCTCTAGTCCTCCATGGCATTTGCCTTTCTGGGTGCCATTGGAATTGACTAAAGCCCAAGAGTTAATGGCTACTTGGTAAAGCTCATCACACCCAATTCAAGTAGTTGTGGTGTGGTCTGTTGTTGCAGTCCCAAGATTAGATGCTGATTTTTATAATGCTGTTAATGGTTGATCTATTTGAACAATGTTTCTACTCAAGTTAAGTATCATCTGCTTTCATTCAATATTTCAAGCAGCTTATACTTCAATCTTCAAAGTCTTTGGTATATGTCCAAGAAAGATCAAGCAGATCAGAGATCAAGATCATGATTACATCCTCAAGCTCACAAATTGCAGGATCTTCTTTAGTAACTTGAAGTTAACAAGTCAAATTAAGTTTAGGGGCAAGGATTGTTAAGAATTATGATATTCTAGTTCCTATGTTTCCTGCTGGCAGTACAAGTTCCTACTGGTTTAGTACCATTAGTTCCATGCCTGGTAGTAAGGTTTAGTCTTTCTGGTCTTTTGGAAAGTCCTGGTCTTATGGAAAGTATTAAACGACATTCAGTATATTGAGGAGGTTACAAGTTTAGTCTTCTTGGTCTTTTGGAAAGTCCTGGTCTTATGGAAAGTATTAAATGACATTCAGAATGATTAGGAGGTTACAAGTTTATTTAGGAAATGATTAATTAAATTGATGTAAAATACTTAGGCATGTATTTATTATATTGTAACCACCTAGGACCCCTTGCACTATAAAAGGAGGTCATAGGGTGTAGAGATAATCATCACTTTGATACACACATTCTCTACACATATTTCTCTCATACTTAGTTAAGCTTCAAGGTTGTAAACCCTGTTATTGTTCAGAGTAACCTTATTAATATATTGAGGCTACAAAGTTTGATCTATTTCTATTGTTCTTCTTACATATAAAGATTAGTTTTCGCATAGTCTTTGTATTTTGATCAAGGCTTCCAAGATCGTTCAAGAAAAGGTATTTTAACACTCAGCATGGTAAATATAAGTTTGAAGAAACTTAAACACTATCTTGCTGGTTTTGACGTGGTTGTCAAAGAAAGAACTACGGCCACAACCATCATTGAGGGCTCATGGGGGTCTGAACATACAAAAGCTTGTTTTAGGGATGAAATTATTCCATTTGTAAAAGAACTGAAGGACATATTCAATACATTCGATCAATATTTAATTGATGAACTTACTGAAGTCCAAAATATCTTTCATCAAATAGAACAGGTTGTGGAACAACATGGTTTAAAGGCCAAAATGTTTGAAGTTAAAATGAATCAAGTTTTAAATGAAAACAAACGACTATTGGAACAAGTCATTAACAAAGATATAATGAACATAGTTGTGAATTATTCTATGGATAATGCTTCTGTGAATGTATATACTGCTTGATGTGAAAAGTATCTCAAACTTGAAGACTGAGCTTCTCAACAAAAGGATTTCATGAAAAATGAGGTCTTAACGATAACTGTTACTGAAGTTATTACACTCTTGAAAAATATTGCATCGCTTTAGAAGTGGATACTCAACTTAATCAGGAATTTTTTCACAGAGACAATTCTGTTTCAAATCAAAGTGCTCCAAATTTTGATCAATATTTTGAATTAAATGAATTGGAAGCTCAGTCGTAAGAGAAAAACACGGTCATAAAGAAGTTGAAAGAGAGGAATTAAATATTAAGTGGAATATGATTATGCGATATGGTCAAGAAGGACATAGAAGAGATTGAAACGATAAATATTGAATTGGATCATATGATGTCAAAACTTATTGTAGAAAATGAACATTTGAAATAGACCTATAAGCAACTTTATGACTGGATTAAACCAACACGTATTCGATCAAAAGAACAATGTGATGCTTTAATTAATCAAGTTAATCAAAAGTCTATAGAAATCTTTGATTTCAATGTAAGTCTTTAGGAAAAAGATTTGGTCATTACATCTCTTAAGGATTAATTAAGGAAACTTAAAGGAAAATATTTAGCTGATAATGTTGTTACCAAACATACTATTGCTCCAGAAATGCTTAAGATTAATGTGGAACCTATAGCCTCTAGATGTTGAAACAATATAGGGCTGCTCACCTTGATACTCATTAGCACCTCTAGGAAACAAGCTGCGACTCTTAAGGACAATAGTGGAACAGGAAATCACAAAATCCTCAAAATAATTCCTTAAACTCTGCTTGTAAGTATACCAAACGAATTCAGGAGTTGATTATAATAATCAGACAAACCTGCCCTAGCATTAACAATTCAAGTGAAAAATTAGTGGCCGTGACCCCAAAGAATAAGGACAAAAGAGTTAGATTCACTGAGCCTGTCACATTCTTAGGAAACACAGACACAAAACAGCTTCTTCATCTAACAAACCTATGTTGTCTTCTTCTACAAGAGTAAAACGTCTACTATTTGCTAGGGATCATAGCCTTTAGGTAATACAAAGAAAGATAAGATTCAGCAAACACCAAGTAGTACTCAAAAGAATAAAGTAGAAGCCCACTCTATGACAGTTAAATCTAGTTTGAAAAATAAGAATTGTGTTGTGGAACCTAACAGAACTGCAAATGTGCAGCATTTCAAGCTTAATGCGAATTCTGAACTTCTACGTGTGAAGTGTAATGGTTAAATGCTTTCTAATAATCATGATTTGTGTGTTCTTAATTTTATCAATGATGTGAATGCTCGTGCTAAATCTAAATCTATTAAGAAAAGTTCAAAGAGAAAAGTTTGGAATTAAACAGGAAAGTGTTTACAATTATTGGATACACTTAGAGAACCAGTATGTCGGAACCTTCACTATAGTAGGAAATATGTGCCCTTTAACTAGGATTATCACAACTGCTGAAGTGCCCCTTAGGAAACCAATTGCTTTAGAAACTGATACACCTAAGCATGTAGTAACATTGGTATACTCAAGGAAACCTAAGAAATCTAAAACGAATGTTCCTATTAACAAACCTAAGATATTAAATCTATATCTGAGCTCACTAATTTCGTCAATAAATTTTTGGGTAGTGTGAAATTCAGAAATGATCATATGGCAAAGATATTAGGATATGGTGATTATCAGATTGGGAATGTTACGATCTTAAAGGTTTACTACGTGGAAGGACTTGGACACAACTTATTCTTTAGTATGGGCAATTATGTGATTCGAACCTTGAAGGTGCTTTTCGTCAACCAACACCTGCTTTATTCGTAATCTAGAAGGTGTTGATCTATTGACTGGATCTCGAGGCAACAATCTGTATACTCTGTCTCTTAGAGATATGATGGCGTCCTCTCCTATATGTCTCTTGTCAAAGGCCTCAAAGACTAAGTCCTGGCTATGGCACCGACGTCTATCTCATCTGAACTTTGGTGCAATCAACCATTTAGCTAGACACGGTCTTGTTCGAGGTCTCTCTAAGCTAAAATTTAAAAAGGACCATCTGTATTCTGCGTATGCAATGGGCAAAAGCAAGAAGAAACCTCACAAACCTAAATCTGAAGACACCAACCAAGAAAAACTTTATCTCTTGCACATGGATCTTTGTGGTCCAATGCGTGTCGCGAGTGTTAATGGAAAGAAGTACATCCTCGTCATTCTCAATGGTTACTCTCGATTTACATGGGTAAAGTGCTTAAGGTCAAAAGATGAAGCTCCAGATTTCATAATCAAGTTTCTCAAGATGATCCTAGTGCAGCTTAAAGTACTTGCCCGACGAATCAGAACAGATAATGGAACTGAATTTGTTAATCAAACTTTGCGTAAAAATTATAAGAAGGTTGGCATCTCTCATAAAACATCTATTGCTCGCTCTCCACAGCAAAATAGTGTCGTTGAAAGACGTAATCGTACGCTAATTGAAGTTGCCAGTACAATGTTAATTTATGCAAAAGCTTCGTTATTCTTTATGGAAGAAGTTGTTGCTTACCGCATGTTAACCCAAAAATGTTTCCTCATCGTCTTCGTCCGGTTTAAAAAAAACATCATATGAGCTTTTACATGACAAACTTCCTGACTTATCATTTCTCTATGTATTTGGTGACTCTGTTATTCGACAAATGATAGCGAGAACGTGGGAAAGTTACAACCGAAAGCTGATATTGGTATTTTCATTGGCTATGCACCTACAAAGAAAGCACTTCGAATTTACAACCAATGTACCAGACGAATCATCGAAGCAATTCATGTAGATTTTGATGAGTTGACAGCAATGGCTTCTGAACTCAGCTGGTGTAGAACCGCACTTCAAGGGAAAATGATTCCTGCAAACAATCAGTTCAGGATCTCGTGCCAAAACCTTCCTCCTTCATCACTGTTTGGTACCCACCTTTAGAACTGATTAGGATCTTTGTTTTTACAATATAGATTGAATTTACTCAACCCTCCATCCAAAGTGTTGATCGCCCGAGCCCCTAAAGTCATGGCCTCCATTGCTGAAGTAGTAGCTTCAAGAATCGCACGACATCAACGAGGTTCACCTTCCTCGACAACTGTTGACCAAGATGCACCATCACCTAGTAACTCACAAACCACACCCGAAACTCGATCTCTTGTCATTCCTAATGATGTTAAAGAAGATAATCATGACTTAGATGCTACACACATGAATAACAATCCATTGTTTGGCATTCCAATTCCAGAAAATGATTATAAAGCATCTTCTTCTTTTGATGTTATCCACTATTGTGCAAACTGCTGCTCCTTACTTAGAACATGTTAACAAATGGACTAAGGATCATCCTTTAGACAACATCATCGGTGAACTCGAAAGACCTGTTTCCACAAGACTTCAACTCCATGAACAATCCTTATTTTGTTACTATGATGCTTTTCTCACATCAGTTGAACCAAAGAACTATAAAGACGCATTAACTCAGGCCATGTTGGATTGAAGCAATGCAAGAGGAGCTGAATGAATTTGAACCTCTTGAAGTTTAGGAACTCGTTCCTCGTCCAGATAAAGTGATGGTTATTACTTTAAAATGGATCTACAAGGTGAAACTTGATGAATTAGGAGGAATTCTAAAGAACAAGGCTCGTTTTGGTTGCTTGTGGTTATCGTCTAAGAGAGAAATAATTTTGAGAAAATCCTTTGCTCCAGTGGATAGACTTGACTGTATGCAGAATTTTCCTCGCTATGCTGCTCACTGAATATGATCGTTCTACCAAATAGATGTTTTAAGGCAGATTTCTTAAACTGCATTCTACGCGAAGAATGTTTATGTCAAGCCAACCGGTCTGGGTTTATGGATCAAGACAATCCTTAATCATGTATACAAGCTTAAGACAGTCTCTCTATGGGGTTGAAACCAAACTACTCGCGATGTCTGCGATACGATCTATTGTAGATGTTTCTTACTCTCTTAGTGAATTCTCAAAGGAACCGTAGATCTTACATTGTTCATCAGAAGACAAGGCAAAGATATTCTCCTGGTATAAATCTATGTTGATGATATAATCTTTGCATCTACTACACCTGAACTATGTGACCAATTTTCAAAAATAATGTGTTCAAAGTTTAAGATCTCGATGATGGGCAAAATATCATTTTTTCTAGGACTACAAATTTCACAAAGTCCCAGAGGCATCTTTTTAAACCAATCTAAATATGCTCTAGAATCTTTGAAAATATATGGTATGGAATCTAGTAACCCTGTAGATACTCCCATGGTGGAGAAATCCAAACTGGATGAAGATACACAAGGGAAAGCTGTTGACCCTACACACTATCGTGGAATGGTTGGCACCCTTATGTATCTCACAGCCAGTAGACCAGACCTTACATTTACTATATGCATGTGTGCCCGGTATCAGGCAAAGCCTACCAAAAAGCACTTACATGGTATAAAAAGAATCTTTAAATACCTAAAGGGAACCATTAATAGGGGACTTTGGTATCCAAAGGATTCTTCTATTGCCCTAACAGCTTATGCAGACGCTGATCATGCGGGTTGCCATGATACTAGATGAATTATATTTGGAAGTATGCAATTATTGGGAAACAAACTTGTTAGCTAGTCATCAAAAAGGTAGAAAAGCGCTGCGATATCCAGTACGGAAGCTGAATATATTGCCTTGTCTGGATGTTGTTGCTCAAGTTCCTTTGGATGAGATCACAAAACTTACGACTATGACCTTGGATTCAATAAAATTCAAATGTACTGTGATAACAAAAGCGCTATTGCCTCTATGCTGCACAAAGTTCACATTCTCGATTAAAACATTATTTGACATCGAGATTCCACTTCATAAAAAGAGCAATTTGAGAACGGAGTAGTAGAGCTTTACTTTGTCAATACGGAGTATCAGCTAGCGGACATCTTCACTAAAGCCCTTGGCAAAGAACGAATTGAATTTCTTATCAACAAGCTGGGAATGCGAAGTTTTACGCCGGAGACCCTGAAACAATTGGCAGATGAAGCTGAAGAATAGTATATATATTAATATGTATATATTGTATATAATATGTATATATATTAAAAACCAGAAAAACCAAAAAGATTTTTTATTTTCAAAAAACCTTTATAAAAACAAAATATAAAATCTTTAAAACCAAAGAAAAAATTTAAAAAATAAGAAAAATATAAAAAGAGGTAATAATGGCATGTATTCTGAAAATCGATAACATTTACGGTCTTAGAAATGTCATTTAATAATGATACGAGGCTGTAAATGAAGTTCGAGCAGAAGTTCAAAAGTTTTCAAAACTTGCCAAAAATGGCTTGCTATTATTTCAGATAGCAACCCGGTCATCATCTTAAAGGCAAGTTTTCTGTCAAAAAGGAAACTTGACCTCATAACGGGAATTTATTATCGGGCATGGTCTACTTTATGACCATGCAAAGGCTTGTGTTTACTTTGCAACACACCCCGTGCTTTTTATATACCATAAATGTACGTGTCAGTGCGCTTATGTGTTAAAATAAGAGAAATCTTATTTCATGGTGTTTGATTTTCAAAAAAAAAACATTAAGTCATCAGAAAATGCTTTTCAAAGACATTTAACTTCTCAAACAACGACTACTGCTCTTTAAATAGAAAACGGGTCATTGTTTGAGGGGGAGAAAATGTCAAATATCTTCATCAGAAAGTCATTTGATCAAAGGAATAAAGGTTTTTAAACAATAACAGAATATCATTTTTAAGGAAACTTAATTAAGTTTAGCTTATGTGTGCCTTAAATGTTATTTGTTTATGCCTTAGTGAGAATATGTGCAAATTTAAGTTGTTAGGTATGCGAGTTAAAACTACAGGGACTATTTGTGACAATGTGTTAACTTAAAATGCCTAAATAAACTTATAAATGAAAAGTGTAAAGGATTTTAAAGTTGAGGGGGAATTTGTGCACAAAACAAATTTTGTCTTATACACAAACACCCCCTCTCCGTTTTTCACACACACAAACACAACACTTATACATCTTTTTCTCTCTAAAACCTTCACTCGAATCATCATCTCCTTCAACTCGATTTCCAATAAATTTCGTACTTCAGGTATAACTAAAACATTGATCCTTACACTTTAATGGTCCTACATCTCGAAAGAATTTCTTTTTTACAAGGTTTTAAGATTGAAAACCCTAAAATCAAATTAGGGTTCTTCAAAATTAAAACTGAATAAAAACAAAAATTGTTAGAGGGGTTTTGTTTATTTTAGGGTGATAATGACTTATGTTTAACAGTTTTTAATAGGGATAGCTATTGAGTGAGATATGCTTGATTTTGTATGTCAAAATTGTTTGTTTTTGAGTTTTAGTAGGAAAAGTTTGTGGGTTATGAGTAGGATAAGTGTTACATGTATTCTTATATATGTGTGTGCTTTGATATCCATATATTGAATATTTTTTCTTGGGTGCGAATTGATTTTATGGTGCTAAATGCTTATGTTAACATCTTGATGATTCTGTGGCAATTTGTTTCCAAACATGTTTATATGAATGGTATGTTTCCATTTGTTCGAATCTTGAAGTAATAACATATTTGCAAATCACTTGAGTTCTCAAATTGGATTCGCAATTGGTAGTATAAACCGGACTTCCAGGTCCATAGGCTTAACCAGACTCGTAGTTCCATAGGTTTAACCGGACTCGCAGTTTTTGTTATGACCGAACTCGCAGTAGCCAGTTATGACCGAACTAGCAGTTTTCCTTAAGTAACCGGATTCGCAGTTCTTAGTATTGACCGGACTCGCAATCTTGACTATTGACCGAACTCGTAATTCTTGTTTAGACCTAATTCACAGTTTTTAGACCTAACCGGTCTCGCAGTGTTAGTTATAATGGACTCGCAGATTTCAGTATTGACCGAACTCACAGTTTTATTTTTGAACGGATTCGCAGTTTACACTTAACTATCAAGATTCAAAATTATAATTAAAGGAAACAAAAGGCTAAACACTTAGATTCAAATCTAGAGGTAACTTAAAACTTGTTTTAGGTAGCAAATTTAAAATTGGTTATCTTTGAAATCTAATCAAGTTAAAATTGGCTTAGCTAGTGTAACTAAAACAAGACTTAGGTAATCTAACTCCCTACTAGTTAGAATAAACTAGATTCCTAGATAGTCTAATAATGTTACATATGTGTCGTAACCCATTAAGCCAAATTAAGTTCGCCTTTTCCATGATTAGTTCTCTAAATGTGTTGAATGCCTTAAGTGTCATATCTTGAAAATGTCTCTATAGTGTCTTATATAAACTTGTTTATATATAAACTGTATTGATTCTTTCTTAGCAGAATCATAAGTATCACAAAAGAACAACAGCAAGCCCTTGACAATGCTCTTGTTCCATGAGAACAACGTCTAAGGATTTGAAATTGTAACTACAGATTGAGCACTACATTCAAGCCCAAGGAACCCACTTTTCAAATTGCTTTGGATGTTCTTTCTCTCACACCTTTTTATCAAGCCTTCTTGATCTCTGCAAGTGTTCCTGCCATCTACATGCATGAATTTTGGGCTACTGTTTTCTTTCACAAGCAATGCATCAAATTCAAGTTGAACAAAAAGAATCATTCTTTTGATCTGGAAACTTTTAGAGATATGCTCCAGATTTGCCCAAATCTTCCTGGCCAGAATTTGTGGATCCTCCATTTAAAAAGGAAATACTTGCTTTCATAATAAAACTTGGTTACTCCGGAGATATCAAGTCACTCTCTGATGTCAACCTTGGAGAACATTGGGAATACATCATCACAAATGTCTTCAGTAGTAAAGTAACTGGACTTGATCAACTTCGTCTCTCTCAGGCTCAAATCATTTGGGGTATGTATTACCAGAAAAATGTTGACTATGTCTACCTTCTATGGGAAGACTTAGTTTATCAAATCAAAAACAAGGTGTCAAAGAAGAACAAAGACATGTACTATCTAAGATTTACCAAAGTCATTATCAACTACTTCATGTCAAAAGATCAATCAATTCCAAGAAGAAACAAGGTAGACTAGCACATGGCTAAAGATGACCCTGTTCTCACCACAATGAGATTCATCCCCAAGCATGAAATAGTTCAAAATTATGGTGCCATACTTCCTGATACTCTAACCAATCAAGCAATGAAGGAGTCAGAGGCGTACAAGACTTACTATGATTTTGCTACTGGAAAGGTGATTCCAAAACCAAAGTATGTACGGCGATCTACCAGGGAGAAGACTGATCAAGCCCCTAAAGCTTCTCCAGGTAAAAGACTCAAAGCTACAGCTAAGGTGGCTAAATCAGGAAAGAAGAAGCTACCTGCTCAAGGATTGGAGACTCTATCAGAAATAGCATTGTCTGAGGCTGACCAAATGAAACTTATCACCAAAAGAAGCAAGACACAATTCCACAGCTCTCACGCCAGTGGTTCAGGTGCAAATGAAGGAACTGGTGTTTCACCAGGGGTTCCCGATGTACCTACATATGGCTCTGAAGATGAGCAGATTTCTTGGAAGTCCAGTGACGAGGACGATGATGATGAAGTAAGCATGAGTAAAGACGATGATGACAATGCTGATAATGAAGATGATGATGATCAAGATGATGATAATGAACAGACTGAATCAGACAATGATGGTGATGACTTTGTCCATCCCAAGTTCTCCACTCATGATGAAGAAGTAAGACAAGATAAAGAAGATAAAGAAGAAGAGTGTTCGGATCTGAGGGTTCATACACCTTATCATTTTGAATCCACTGGTGATAAGGCATATGATGAAGTAACTTAAGGAGACAATGTTGAGGAAGAAAAGCTGGATGAAGAAAAAACAAATAAAGAGGAAGAAGTAAACAAAATGTACAACGACGTGAACATCAATCTGGAGGGAAGAGATACTGAAATGAACAGATTGCTTAATTAGCTAATGTACAGATATCAAGCTCTTAGAAGATACTCATGTGATAATAACTGTAGTCTCTCTTGAAGTTCAACAACAGAGTTCTTCTGTATCATCAGGCTTTATTTCCAAGATGCTCAACCCTAATTCAGATACAGGTATTGACTCCATACTCAATCTAAACATTGAGTCATCTTCTCTTATGGATGTTCCAGTAACTACTAATGATGAGATACCTCCTTCATCTGTAACAATACTTCCTCCACCACCCATTCCTCTCATTCAACATCTGCAACAAACACCAGTTTCTACACCAACAATTATTCCAAGTACCTCCCTACAAAATCTTCCAACCTTTGGTTCTTTATTCAAGTTTGAAGATAAAGTAAAATCTTTAGAAGAAGACTTCTTAGAATTTAAGCAAACAAACCTATTTGCTAAAGCAGTTTCATCAATTCCCGGTATTGTTGATAAGTACCTTGCCAACCAAATGAATGAAGCTGTAAAAGCAGTTGTTCAACTACAGTCAGACGACTTTTGCTTATAATTCGAGCTAGGAGCTTGTTTAACACACGAAATTTGAAGCACTCTAACCTTTTGATGTGTAGAACAAGTAGAGAGCAAGATTAACCAACAACCAAGCCCAAATAAAATTTTGAGCCGTGGGTTGTTCTAAGCCAAATTAAGGACGAATTTGAGCTTGTTTTACCACACGAATCCACACGTAGCTCTGATGCCAATTGTAGGATCCCGTAATCACTTTATAACATACATCATATACGAATCAAACTAGAGAATTAGAGAGAGAGATGAGTTGTTTTGTAGAGAGAGAAAGAAGAGAGAGATGAGAGAAAATAGGAAAGTGGAATTATTTAAAATGAAACAACTAACTTTTCCAAAGAGGAAAAGTTACTTATATACCCCGACACATTAAGTGACGTTCGGGATAATTGACTAGGACCCGGGCTCGGGTTTTGCTTGGGATTAAACCCGAAACATATACAATATTAGATTAACTATCGAGCCCGATTCCCGATATTATACTATTACAACATTAACTAATTAAATGACCGAGACTCGTACACGTAATGAACGAACTTCCTGTTCGGCTCAATATTTTGAGGCTAACAATCTCCCCCGAAGTGAGTTCATTGATGACACTCCTTCATGAGATCAATGAGATTGCTTTCGTCGTTAAGCTCATGTGGTCTTGGTCTTTCTCTTTGTTCTTTGTTGTAGGCTTGTTCCTTCATGCTTTGCGATCTTGACTTTGAGCCTTTGTCATTGTCTTTATCGTCTATAGGAACAAAACTTAAGCCTGTTGTTCATGATCCAATTCAACTTGGATCAGCCACAATTAGCTCGAAAAGAAATTTCCACGGTGAAGTCGTTAATGAGCGTGATGGATACACTCTAGACTTTTTAGCATTCATGTTGAACCGACTCAAGTCTATACTCTAACTCAACTCATAATTAGTAGCCTTTCTAGTAGCATTCGATTAATGTAAAGCCGTGCAAGAGTCTGGTGGAACTAGAAACTTCCTTTGAAAGAAGTAACTACAAATTGACATACTGATCAGCTAGACTAGAACAACCCTGAAGGACAACAATATCTACATGATCTGCGCAAGCCCTTACCATTGATACCTAATTCACGAGGTCGTCGACTAATACCTTTTGATCACTTCATCAACAATGACCTTGCATATTTAAGTGGTGGTGTCTCAAGCCAAACTTACGCTACTTCAGTGATAAAGACAAAGGCTGCAGATTATGGACATATCAAATGGATTGAAGACTTAGTCCTAAACACCATGTGGAGTCAAGTGTCAATTGTCTACGACAAACATGCACTCTGGGGCATCTCTCACTGAGGGCGAAAACATCAACAATTCTATGGATATGCAGTCAACAAGGAATCTTCTCATGATGTCTACTCTAGAAACAGAATCATTGCTATTAAGAAGCTTACGATTATCGAATGGCACAATTACAAACATTTGGACTGGATCACTATTCGTAGAGATGACGACAAGCTGTACACATTCAAAGAAGGCGATTACAACAGACTTCGCCTTCAAGACATCGAATACATGCTTCTTCTTCTTCTTCTTCAAGGCAAGCTAACAAATCTTAATATTGAGGAACGTCTAGCTTTGGGTGTTTCATTGCGAATGTTTACAAGAAGCATTGTCATCAAAAGGTGTGTGGAAGATCTTCAATTGGGTATCGAAAGTTACCAAAAGAAGCTCAACCTTACAAAGTCGGATACGTACAGATCAGATCTCAAACAAAAGACAGCATATACAGCATACTCCAATCCCAGAGGTTTCATATATTAGAATCAAGACAAGAAGAACAGATTGATGCGTATTGATGAACTACACAAGTTTAGTGACGGTACACTCAACGACGTTTGGTCTACACTTGATGATACTTTAAAGAGAATCCGGATGAAGTACCTGCCACAGACAATCTAGAGAGAGGTAGACAGGAAAAGAGCAGGAGCTATGATCCAGGCAATTGATCAACAACTCAGGAACAAAAGGATAATAAGGTGCCTGGAAAAGTTCGTTGGTGGAAGACTGTACAAGGGATACCTACGGCTGCTGGAAAGGACCATATGATTTATCATATGTTGTTCTCATATCTCATGTCAAACCTTGTACATAATAAAAACTTGTGAATTTGTATTAGTAATGTCTATGTAGACTAATCATGGTGATAATAAGGAGTGCTTGAGTACAAAATTTTTCAAGAATTTCTTAGTAAATTCAAGAAATTCTCAAATTATTGAACCCAACACTTGACTAAAAATACCCTTACATATTGAGGGGGAGCATTCAGAATATACTAATCCTATTAGATATTGTGTAGCATTATAACCCTGAAATTTTAATCAATTGTATCCAAAAAACCAGAGGATTAACATTTTAGATACGGGGAGAAAATGTGATTAAACAAAACCTAACTTTATTGAAATGTGATCAAATAAAATAGACTCAATGCACTCTACACTTAGCATGTACTACGATTACGATGCACATGTTAAGGGAGAGTTTTTAGTGAAAATGAAAAACTATCAAAGTGTAAATCTTTTTGATATACATATCAAACACTTTGATTAGAACTTTACAAAATTTAGGAAGGATTTTGAAATGAAACCCAAAAACCGACCATGTAACTTAAATTTAGAGTTATCAGGTGGTTCGTTATAAGTATTCAAATCCTAAGAACCATCCCGAACTAAGGGAACTATCCCAGGGATATCCCGTAATAGTGTAAAGTCCTTAAAAGATATCAAAGGGAGAAAAAGTAAGAATCAGGAGTAATTCCAACTGAGATGGAGCTAACACTGGAATAAACCTAACAAGGTATTAGTTATGAAGTCTCGATATGCATTGAAGGGGTTGAAAAATGAAAAAGAAATGTAAAGATAAAGGGTGAAAAAAAGAAGCCCTCCAAACACTTAGGCAGAAAACCGGGATCAATACATAAACTATCAAAACACTACGTTGTATCCAGACATTGAAGACAATCAGAACCCAGTGACGCTATAAAAACCCTCCCGTAGGCCACTCAAGGTTCTTAACCGACTCTTGATTCATTTCTCACAGAGATTACACAGCATTTATATCAACTTTCACCTCCGAGTTAGTTGATATTGAAAAGGTGGCAGTCTGCTCCAGCCTCCGATCACTAAAAGCAAAATGCACTATTGAGTCTAGAGCTAAAAGAGATCATCCATAAATCTCCTTAGGATACTTGTCAAATTATGCTTGCTAAGTCACACAATATGAATAACAAGAGATATATTAAGAGTCCTACGCATTATCCTTATGATTTTGCCAGAACATCCAAGTGATACTTAAGTATTCACAGTGAAGATGGAAATCCTGCTTGAGCCAACATCAAACAAGCTCATGGTAGGTGACTCGTGCGATTCTATACGAATCAAACTTGTGACAAATGGAAAGAAACGATGGTGCGATTCTACAAGAATCAAACTTGTTCTAGTATATGAATTGACGATTGATGATAAACTTTTGAAATGATTAACACTCTCGATGTGTCACAAAACCACTTTAGCAAGTGACACATCAATTGATTTTCAAATTGATTTTCTATTCAATCGATAAGACAGTAACTCACTGGTTCACTCTTATCGTGCTGTCTGCTTTGAGACATTCTGATAATGAGAACATGGGGGGGGGGGTTGAAGTACGATGAATTAATAATACAAGTGTTATAAAGATACCAATACTTCAAGCTAGAAATCCTGTCAAGGATGATTCTTCTTAAATAGAATCTACCAATCATAGTGGTGTATGGGGCGATTTCCTCACAGGATTCAAAGGTTACTTCAACCAAGCACGAGCGAATGACAAAGCCATATTCGTACCCTTACTTTATTGCTAACTGTTTTAATGCAGGATACTTAAAGATGCAGGTGAAGGTACCTGATTCCAACTGTCTCAAAGATTCATAACCACATGCTCATACCCGACCGACAAATATAAAGACATCACGAAAGCTTAAGTACACGTTTCAAGACTTTCGCTACTCTAATACCGTACATCCTACTTAAAGCAACGAAGTATTAAAGTTAAAGAACTTCAAGAAAGATGCAAGATTAAATCTATTTAAATTGACAAATCAAGAAAGGTATGAGCATGTCAGTCCAGAAGTCACAAGTTCACAAGATGGCAAAGTTTACAAGATGGCGAAACGAGATTATGCTTGGTTGATGATCTCAAGGTGTTCAAGATAACATTATCACATACAAGTCAAGATAAAGGAACAAGCTTAAGCCTAAACTCAATGATCACTACACCATATTCACAATAAAATGGAAAAAGAAAAAGAAGACTACGAGCTCAAGACTAAAGTTAAAGCATAGTATGCTAGGTTAGGGTTTTTGTAAAGTTGGATGAACCACTTAGGGAGAGATTGTTAGAAAACAAAAATATTGGTCCATACTATAATAGTTAGTCAAAGTCCCTGTCTTAGTCAAATTAATGATATTAATCAAATTGGGCCAAAAGGCCTAGAAAAGCCCAATCAACTCCCCATGGTTGGCCAAAACCTAGGGTATACAAATAACCCTCTCCCATAGCCTTGGAGAGCGAGTAGGTTATGTTAATTTTTCAAAACATTAATGCATTTATCTTATATTTTTACTTTCCCTCTTTTAAAGTGTTCATACCACCACTCTCTCCCTAAAACCACCTCTCTTTCCTCTAACCATTGTATGTTATTTGATTGTTCTTCATCAAGGGAATCAGTCCGTCATACTATACACACAAGATCTTGATGGAAGATGACTACAAACCAGTCATCCAACCTTAAAGGCGTCTAAATCCTAAAGTCCAAGATGTTGTGAAAAACGAAATTATGAAGCTACTTGATTCCAGGCTAATTTATCTAACTTAAGACAGTTCATGGGTTAGCCCTATTCACGTTGTGCCTAAAAAGAGAGGGATGATTGTAGTTTTGAATGATAATAATGAATTAATCCCTTCTCGCACAGTTACTGGATGGAGGGTGTGCATCGATTACTGTAAACTTAATGATGCAACTAGAAAAGACCATTTTCCTCTTCCTTTCATTGACCAAATGTTAGAACATTTATGTGGGAATGAATACTACTATTTTCTTGATGGATTTTTAGGATTCTTCCAAATACCAATCACTCCAGAGTATCAAGAAAAGACTACATTCACTTGTCCTTATGGGACTTTCACTTACAGACGAATGCCGTTTGGATTATGTAATGCTCCTGCCACTTTTCAAAGATGCATGACGGGAATCTTCCACAACATGGTGGAATACTTTATGGAAGTTTTTATGGACGAATTCTCGGTATTTGGTAACTCTTTTGATTGCTGTCTAGCTAATTTAGATAGAATGCTTGCTAGATGTGAAGAAACCAACCTTGTGCTAAATTGGGAAAAATGCCATTTTATGGTAAAAGAAGGGATAGTTTTAGGACATAAAATTTCTGGAGCTGGAATTAAAGTTGATAGAGCCAAAATCGATGTGATAGCTAAATTACCATACCCAACTAACGTAAAAGGAGTTAGAAGTTTTCTGGGGAATGTTGGGTTTTACCGAAGGTTCATAAAAGACTTTTCCATGATCTCTAAACCAATGACCCAACTTCTGATGAAAGACCTAAAGTTTGATTTTTTTTGATGATTGCAAAAAGGCATTTAACATTTTGAAAGAAAAACTTACCACTAAGCCTATCATAATATCTCTCGATTGGAACGTCCCCTTTGAATTAATGTGTGACACTAGTGACTTCACTGTTGGAGCTGTTTTAGGGCAACGAATTGATGGAAAATTCAAGCCAATTTATTACGCCAGCAAAACTTTGAATAATGCCCAAGAGCATTATACCACCACTGAAAAAGAACTTCTTGCAGTTGTTTTCTCTTTTGATAAGTTTTGTCAATATCTTATCTTATCAAAAACTGTAGTCTACACTGATCATTCTGCCTTGAAGTATTTGTTCAGCAAAGAGGACGCAAAACCAAGGCTTATTAGGTGGGTTCTACTTCTCCAAGGATTTGACATTGAGATTAAGGATAAAAAGGGGCAGAGAATTTAGCTGCAGATCATTTGTCAAGACTTGAGAACCCAGATTTGGGAACCTTCACGGAGGAGGAAATAACTGATGAATTTCCCGACGAGCATCTTATGATATTGAAAGCCGAGCTCAATAACGATGAACCATGGTATGCTGATTATGTTAACTATATTGTTGGAAAGATTGTGCCTCCAAATTGGACACCTGAAAAAAGAAGAAGATTTTTCTCTCAAGTTAAGAATTATTTTTGGGACGAACCGTATGCATTCAAGCTGTGCTCGAACAATGTAATGAGAAGATGTGTTGCTGGGAACGAAATCCTTGAAATCTTGGCGCATTGTCATTCTGGACCAACTGGGGGACATCATAGTGCGTCGATTACTGGAAGGAAAGTCTATGAATCTGGATTCTATTGGCCTAGCATCTTTAAATATGCTAAAGATTATGTGATGGAGGATACAATGTCATGTCAGAAGATCAGAGAAACATAGTCTTCAAGAAGTGACATGACATAGAACAATATTTAGGTTATGGTGATGTATTTGACATAGGGGAATAGAACTTTAAAGGTGGCCCTTTCTGAACTCGAAGGGGAATAAATATATATTAGTAGCAGTAGATTATGTCTCAAAATAGGTCAAAGCTTAAGCTCTTCTGACAAATAATGCTCGCGTTGTGATCAGATTTTTAAGAAGACTATTTACAAGATTCGGAGTTCCGAAATCTTTAATTAGTGATCGGGGAACACATTTTTGTAACTCTCAATTAGAAAAGCCTTGCAAAAATACGGAGTGACTCATAAATTATCTACTGCATACCACCCTTAAACCAACGGACAGACTGAAGTGACCTATAGAGCTATAAAACGTATTCTGGAAAGATCAGTTGGGTATAACCCAAAGAATTGGTCAAAAAAAAAGCTATGGATGCTATAATGGCATTCATAACTACCTACAAAACGGCCAACTGGATGCCCACCTTCATATTGGTTTTATGGAAAAGCTTGTCACCAGATACCTAACAAGATTGAACATAAAGCATATTGGGCATTAAAAAATTTTTCTATGGATCCTTCACAGCTGCTGCAAAAAACCGTTTCATGGAACTTAATGAATTAATAGAGTTAAGAGATGGAGCATATGAAAACACCCGAATCTACATAGAACGAACTAAGAGATGACATGACTCTAGGCTTCAAGGGGATAAATATTTCAAAGCAGGAGATAAGGTATTATTATTTAACTCTAGATTTAAGATGCATCCAAGAAAGCTTAAATCGAAGTGGTACGGCCTGAATGTGGTGAAAACTATGCATCTATATGGAACCGTGGAAATTATCAATAAAAATGGAATTAGTTTTAAAGTCAATGGACAAAGGTTGAAAAAGTATCATGATGATCATATTAATAAGGAAGAGAAAGAAGTGGTTGAATTGGATGATGATACAACGTGAAGAGAAGCTAAAGACAAGTCTAACTTAAAGACTTTGATGTAAACAAAAGTGCTTCCCGAGAGAAAACATGGATTGTTATTTAATTTTATATCGAGTTTGTCTTCCCAAACATCAATATGGCGTATCCCGCCTCCCAACCATATGGTATATGATTGTCATGGAACGTTATCAGTCTTTATTTATTATTGCACTTTTAAAAACATTATTGTCAATGTTCTGGCAATACGGCATATTTCATTAACTCGATACGACGGTGCGTATCCACCAGACAGACTCGTATTTGGTTTTTGTTTTAGCTTAGTTATAAAAGTAACCCGTAGATGCCCAGATAGAATGCACGTTTTTCTTCCTATTTTACACAGGACCGCCGTGAAAGAAATATCTACGAATAAGTGTGGAAGAATTTACAAATCTAGAAATCTTGAAGTGTTGGAGTCTTGAAACTTCAAGATGGCTGTTCAACACATAATCTTTCTCATAAATGCAACTTGGAGAATCTATCGAGCAAAATATTAGGGGAGTTTCTCATTCTAATTCTTTTTAAATTCCCGTTTTTATGTTTTATCTATACAACGAGGACATTGTATAATTTAAGTATGGGGATGGGAATTAAAATGTATACTTGTCCTATTTTTCACATTAAAATGCTTAAATTATGCTCAAATTTAAAATTTTTAAGCATACTTTTGTGAAATTAATTGTTACATAACCCACACACAATAACCCTTATTAGATATTGTGAGGATTTAACCTTATCCGTTTCCAAATGTTTACCCAAATTCCATAAAATATGAGTGTGCCGGTGGTGTTGTAGACTTTAAAACTTAGCTTGCTATATCACTCGAGACCTTAATAAAAAAGTATATGGATTTAATTGGAGTAACTTTTTACATTGGTAAATTTTTAGGATTACACCCAAAAAGCCTATCCATGTTGTTTATTAACTAACTACCACTACACCGTTTAGTTTAACCTCACAGTTTTAAACCCCTTTTCCACTCCATCTTTGAGTGAGATCCACTAGACCCGTAGAGCCAATCCTTTAGGAACTACACCAATTATTTGTTTCGTTACACCCTTACACCTTCACCTACCCTGTTAGATTAAGTTTAATTTACAGTTGCTAGTTTCTTAAAGTGTAAAGTTTGTATTTCCCGAGTCTTATGTCATTTTCTATCTTTGGTGCGGTTGGAAATTTGCACATTGCAAATAGGAATGTATATTACTAGTCAAAACTCATGTGATTTTACTACCATCACAATTAATGGTGAGTCCGAAGAACGAAGGAACTATCGAAGGAATTATCCAGAATTATTATGATCGTGAAGATGGTGAAACTACTCTGAGTTTCGTATATAGTTAGACTGCAAAAAAAGATAAAAAAATGAAAAAAAATTGCAACAAAAAAGAGGAAGAAAAGTTTGAAGATAATCGTTAAGCAAGAACTGAAGGAATTACATGAAGGATCGATTATTCGTTGATACGCAACAAAAATCAACGATGTAGAGTATTGTACAAAGTGGAAGATATCGCCAACTATACCTTGTAGAAGTATGAATGATTGGTAATTGATACCGTTAGGGGAACGCCAACTAAGTTGTTGATTTGGATCGATGATCAAGAACTTGTAAATAGTCATGTCTTTATCATGAACGGTCAGGAAAAAGTGTCTAGCAACTTGTATCTTAGTCTTAATCTATTTGTTTCTTATTTTTATTTAACAATAATTTACTTCCCTCTCACATGATGATTAGCTGCTGGTTTGACGCGAATGAGGATTTGTACGAGCGTGCATGTCAAAATCCATCGTTACGGCCATCGTATAGAAGGTCTCAGCTACCTCGATCTTTATGACTTTTGAGAAAGTAAGAAGGTTCTACCCTATATCATTCTTCATCCTAACCGTTGTTAATTCGAATGGGATTGATACGAACACACAGTGTAATTCCTGTCGTTACGACCATGTATGTGTGCTTCAGCTGCCCACAAAGATGGAGTGTTACTAAATCTGGTGAAAAATTAGTAGAATGATCACTGTAAGCCTTCCATACAAAAAACCATATTTACCTTATAAACTTTGTTACTCCTTTGCTTTAGTGGTGGAAATGTGTATCACTTGCCAAGCATATGGTAGAATTACTCGTCACAACCTAGCAATTTAGGTAGATAATTAGTTACTGATGTGTCGTTGTGTAGGGGGGGTTGATATTTTAATGTATCAAGTATTTACTATATAATTTTAATGCCGATCTATACAAAAAAACACCACTTTAACGGGCAGTGTACCCGACAGATGGAGTTGACGTGTAAGTAGGGTGTCGATCACTAGAGCGAAGAGCGTTAATTCTTAATTCTACCAGTATTTTAAAAAAAAAAATTATCTAAGTTAAAAACCAAAAACTAAACAAAAAGGGGGGTTTACAAGCCTGAGACAAAATGCATGGATTTGGTATCTAACCTAGTTATTGATGACAAGGTCAAGCAATAAAACACACACAAGAAGACAAACAAACGATAGAGAAGCGATAGAGAACTAATGTAAGGAAAACATATCGATCATGAATAATCCGATAAAACACAAGTCTGTTTAATAGTGCAATGATTGACTTATCTTGAAGGGCATAATACGCAAGCTAATTAACAAAAGATAAAAGAGCGGTCGAGCCAAATATAAGAAAACTGTATTAACCATTATTAATCCGATTAGAAAGTTGGTTTGTTTATTAAGTGCAATGATTTCTTCTCTCGAGGTGGCATATCATTCTTAAGACTTAGGCGTTACATCATCCTAAGACCTAGACACATTAATTCTGTCACAATTAAAGCATCCGCATAAAGCATCCTTATTTGCTGATTATAATCTATCTTAAGGATTAAAGCAATGGTGATCTTGTTAAACCCTAGCTCATAGAGACTTTACCCATTTACCGCTTAATGGTAGTTTATACACTAGTAGTCCACTTGTCCAACTATCCAATGGAATCAGAACGTTACTTGTTGAATTATCTAGGTCACCTACTAGTCAACACGATCAATAAACCATTGGCAATATCCAATTAACTAGTTAAGCCCGAAGCGTATCCTAGACACAGATTTAAAAGGACAATATTTGTGTAACTATGATTCTAGATGTATAAATTACTATATGGAGAGCTATCCCAGACTTTAGATTTACTTGGTCCGTATCACTAGATCCAGTTGAATGATAGGTCGCATACAAAAGCGCGTAAACAAGTATAAATTGATAAACATAAACAAGCATTCAACGATAAATCAAGAAATCGAGATAAACAAATACCAAACATTCAGATCTTCATAATAATGGCTAATACCCGAAGATATTAGCCTTCAAACGTCATAATGAATACAAGAGTAGTTATTTAGCCAAGGTAAACTAACCGAGTTAACGAATGATACCAAAAACTGAACGATTACTAAAGTATGCGAAATTACATGTTGTCTTCTATGGAATTGATAACGTTGCTCGACCTCTTCTACTCTTTTTCTCCTCTAAAAATCGACTTTTATGGTTTAGGTATTGAGAATATGATTTAGCACACTTAAAACTCGTTTTTGAGTTTTCTATTTATAAGGTCTGGAAGTCAGTTCGATACGACGTATCTAAGTATTAGATATGGCGTATTGGGGATTTCTTGGAGTAGGGACCACGTTTGATATCTTCTAGAATATTCACATACTATATCTTGAATACGGCGTATTGAGTCTCTCTGGATACGGCGTATTGAGCTTTATTCATCTGTGGTCTTTGGTGAGTGCAGGCACGGATACGTCGTATCTTCCTTGATGGATACGGAGTATTGGTCTTCAGAATAGTAATCATCAAAATATCTTCAATTAAGCTCCAGAATGCGCGCCTTTTGCTAACTTTCACCAAGTATTCCATAATTACTATAATTCTCAAATATATACGATTAAGTAACAATTCTTTGCAATAACTATACAAAATAGGTTAATAACTTAGGATAAATGATGCTATAAAATAGACGTTATTTGATGTCATCAAATATCCCCCCACTTAAATCCTACTTGTCCTCAAGTAGCCTTTAGAAGTTTATAAAAATATATATCCCTAAGGATATTTTCCGTTAAAGCATTTATTCGATCTATTACAAGTACACAACCAAACACCTCACGAAATAGGAAGATGAAAACACTCAAATCACTCAACTAATCTATGTGGTAACATGTAACTAATTCGCTCGATTGCTCGGTCGTGACGAGTATTCTATCATAAGCTTGGCAAGGATACACATCTCCACCACTAAAGCCAAGGAGTAACAAGTTTATAAAGGTAAATATGGGTTTTTGTATGGAAAGGCTTATGGTTTGATCATTCTACAATATTTCACCAGAAGTACCACTCTAACAGGGCAGCTAAAGCACATACACATGGCGTAACGACGGAATAGACATGTGTGTTCGATCACATCCCCATTCGAATTTAACCAACGGTTAGGATAAAGAATGATATAGGGTAGGAACCTTCTAACTTTCACCAAAAGTCGTAAACCAACGAGGCAGCTAAGACATGCATACACGTCCGTAACGATGGAATAGACATGCACGCTTGAACAAGTCCTCAATCGCGTAAAACAAGCGGCTAATCATAGGGTGAGAGGGAAGTAAATTGTTGTTAAATAAAAATAAAGAAACAAATAGATTAAGCCTAAAGTACAAGTTGCTATACACTTTGTTTCCCGACCGTTACCATGATTAAGACACAACTATTTACAACGTCTTGATCATAGATCAAAAACAACAACCTAAGTTGGCGTTCCTGTAACGGTCAACTTCCCAATCATCCCAAAACTTTACATACTCTACAAGGCAAGTGGCGATATCTTCCACTTCGTACAATACTTTACATCGTTGATTTTTTAGACGTATCAACGAATAATCGATCCTTCATGTAATTCCTTTGGTAGTTGCAAAACGATTATCTTCAAACTTTCTTTCTCTCTTTTTGTTGAATTTTTCTTATTTTTTTGATTTTTTTTATTATACTATACTTCAAATCTCAGTGTAGTTTCACCATCTTCACGATCATAATAATTCAGGATAATTTCTTTGGTAGTTCTTCGTTCTTCGGTTTCACCAATAATTGTGACGGTAGTAAAATCACATGAGTTTTGACTGCTAATATACCTTCCCATTTGCAATGTGCAAATTTCCAACCGCACCAAAGATAGAAAATGACACAAGACTCAGGAAATACAAACTTTACACTTTAAGCAACTAGCAACTGTAAATTAAACTTAATCTAACATGGTAGGTTAAGGTGTAAGGGTGTAACGAAACAAATAGTTGATGTAATTCCTAAAGGATTGGCTCTACGGGTTGTTCTAGTGGATCATCACTTTAAAGATGAGAGTGAAAAAGGGTTTAAACTGGAGGTTAACTAACCGGTGTAGTTAGTTAATAAGCAACATGTAAAGGCGATTTGGGTGTAATCCTAAAATTTACCAATTTAAACAAGTTACTCCATCTAAATCTATAGTACTTATCATTGCGGTCTCGAATAGATATACCAAGCCAAGTTCTAATGTCTACAACATCACCGGCACACTCATATTTTGTGGAATTTGGGTAAACATTTAGAAATGGAAAGGCTAAATCCTCACAATATCTAACAAGGGTTATTGTGTGTTTGTTATGTAACATGTAATTTTACAAAAGTATGCTTGAAAAAGTTTTAAATTGGAGCATAATTTAAGCATTTTATTGTGGAAAATAGAACAAGTAAACATTCTAATTCCATCCCCCCACTTGAATTATACAACGTCCTCGTTGTATATATAAAATATTAAATACGGGAATTTAAAAAGAATTAGAATGAGAAACTCCCCTGACAATTGCTCGGTAGATTCTCCAAGTTACGTTTATGAGCAAGATTGTGTGCTGAAAAAGCGTTTGAATCCTAGCACAAACGGCACACACATAGAATTCTAGAAAATATGCATTCCACCAACTTCGTCAATATTTCTTTCACGAGGTCCTGTATAGAATATAAGAAAAACATGTGCATTCCTATCTTGGTACCTTCGGTTAATTTAAACTAAACTAAACAAAATAAAGACTGATAACGTCCAGAAAATCAATACGCCGTATGGTATGGAGCGGATGCGCCGTATTGATGTTTGGGAAGACAGACTTGATAAAATTAAATAACAATCCGGGTTGTCTCCTGGGAAGCACTTTTGTTTACAGCAAAGTCTTTAAGTTATACTTTTCTTTAGCTTCTTTTCATTCCATCTCATGCACCCGGTTGTCCTCTCAGGTGAAGACACTTTTGTTTTTTTACAACAAAGTCTTTAAGTTTAACTTTTCTTCAGTTCACTTCACCACTCCATCTCATGCACGCTAATGTGCCATCTGTGACATTCTTCCATCTTCGCATCTCGAATTAATCGGGTCCTAAATTCAAACACTCCCTTTGAAGAACCCTTTAAGAGCTTTTGGTATGCATGCGAGATTCCATTCATCTTATCCTCTTCACTTACCTTCAGTAATGGCGGGATCTTGTTGCATTGTTCATTAGTGTGGTGTTTAAACCTCGGATGTGACCGCACCATTTGGTAAGTTACTTCATCATTACCATTGTAAATGGTAATCATTCCTTCAAACCGTTTTGCATTAATCCCAACTTCTCTCAAAAACGGTTCGCCAAAAATAACATCGCCCATTCCTTCATCACGATAATCATCCATATTTTCTAAAACTGCAAAATCCGTCACAACAGAAAAGTTTCCAACAAAAATAGGCACATTCATTAAAGCTCCTATAACATTATTCCCTTTGTACACCATCTTATCTTTCATTATAGAATTATGAAACTTTTTGGACATCACATTGACATACAATAATGGGAAAAAGTTAGCGTGTGTAAATTCAAATCCTATCATGCAAGAAAACTTTAAGTTGTGAGCACAATCTATATGGATCTTCTTATCATAGTCGCAATAACTAGGGTAATCATCAATTCCAGCATCAAGTTCATCATCCCTAGTTCTAAATTCCTCAATTACCTCACCTTCCTCAATGGTGGGCATTAAATCATCACCTTGATTTCTCCTAAGCTCAAATGGTTCATTTAGATCATTTAATTCAATGTAATCCTCCAAGAAAGGGTCTAATGATCTATTTAACACCAAAGTCTCTCCCATAAGCCTAGCTTCTAAATCAAGTTCCATTCTTTCTCTTAAACTTAGCATGTAGACCCTCTTAATTAAACTACTAGCAGGTTTAACACTTGTGAAAACAATCCTTTCTTCCCCGACCCTTAAAGTAATCTTTCTTTTGTAAACATCAATCTTAGCACGGGCGGTAGACAAAAATGGTCTTCCGAGGATCAAGGGCACTTTGATATCCTCGAGCATATCTAGAATTATAAAGTCTACTGGGAAAACAAATTTTACCAATTCCTACTAGTACGTTTTCAGCTATTCCTTTTGGATATTTCACAGTCCTGTCTGCTAACTCAACTGTCAACTTAATCCTAAGTTAAGGTAGGTCGAGAGAGGCATATCACTAACGCTAGCTCCTAAGTCAACAAGGGCATTATCAAAGCATACATTATTAATAAAGCAAGGTAAAGTGAAAATCCCTGGGTCTTTCTCCTTTTTGGGTATGGAATTATTGATATGTGAAGCTTCAGAGTAAGCTTTTGAGAATTATGGTCCATATGACACTTCTTCTTTACAGTAATGATTATCCAAACGACTTGAAAAAGGAACCGTTGTTTGTCTTGATCTGTATAACAGTTTACTGTTCTGTCCAGTGGATACGATGTATTGGGATGATCCAATACGGCGTATCAAGTATGAATCAGCTTCAATAATGGTTGAAATCAACTTGACTTGGTCTCTCGGGTTCATTCCAGTTGAGCTTGTTAGGCTTCTAAATCCTCTTTCTTGTAGTACCTTGTTCATTTGCCCGATTTGAATTTCTAAAGTTTTGATTGACGCTCCTTGGTTCCTTATGGCGGCATCTGTTGTAGCTCGAATTTCTTTGATCAAATTGGAATTTTCTTCGTGCTCTTCGCCTGTTTACTCATGAAATTTTCATTGTTGTCTTCCCTAGATTGCCTCCGCTCTTGGTAACGAAGGATGTGTGTTGTTCCTTAAAAGTACCCTAGAGTTGTTGCTCTATAACCCCCACCTTGAAAAGGTCAAACCAATTGCGTAATATAAGCTACTTCCTAGTTTTCCCTTCTTCTTTTAGTGGCAATCTTTAGTGTCATGGGTCCGTTACATGTTCACAATCCTACTTGAGCAGCAAAACAAAAACTTTAAAAAACATAAACATTTTCATTCACTTTCTTGATCTCTCTTCTAGATTGTTCATTTGTGCTGAATAGCAGCCAAGTCTATCAAAGTTCCCATTTACCGTACTCCTCTAAAATGTTCCGTTATGCCATTTTTTGAGAGTATTCTGCCATTCTTCTTGGATGCCTTTTTACATCTCCAGTGTCTTTAGTTGAACGGCACCTTTTGAGTCAAGAATCTGTCGTGTTGGAACATCCAACCCATTGAACAAAATTACCTCCTGCATCTCAGTCAAATAGTGTTAAGGACACTTCATCAAGAGTTCTTTAAAGTACTCTCATGATTGATAAAGGCTTTCATCTGGCTCTTGCTGAAAGTTGTTGATTTCCTTCATTTTCTTTGCAGTTCGCCCTGGTGGGTAATATTTGTTCAAAAACTTAGTTTTAAGATCTTCCTAAGTTTTGATTGAACCACTGTTCCATTTCTTAGCCAATGACTTGCGCTCCGGTTTAGATAAAGGAAGACTCGGAGCATTAGTTGATCCTCAGTGATGTTAGGAACATGAAATAAATCAACAATTTTGAGAACTTTCTCAATGTGTTCTTTCGCATCCTTATTATCCGAACCGCTAAACGTGTTTTCTCGAAGCTCCTTAAGAAATTGGCCTTTTAGTTCAAATTGATCTTTGTTATCAATTTTAGGCCTAACGACTCCCGATCCACAGTCCATTTGGGTCTTGCTCATGTATTGCTCCATGGTTTCTGCCATTGCTTTTGCTTCTTCTTCCTCTGAGTATTCTTGGTCAGAAAGTAAATTGAAATCAGGCGATCTCAATTTATCAAGACTTAGAGTCTTGAAGTGTCTCCTTGATGATCGAGATTCTCGTTCAGGTTCTTTGTAAGGTGTGAATAGTTCGTTAGTTGAACTCCTTGTCATGCACTACCTATAACAAGGGATAAACAATCAGTAGGATTTGTTTTGAAGATAGAAAAAAATTTAGCACAAAAATCAAAATAGGAAAACCAAGATTTTAGTTTTTATTCCAGACGATCGATACGCCATATCCAATGGAAGTGGATACGTCGTATTGATCAGCTGAATGAATACACTGTATTAGAGAGAGAGTTGGATACGCCATATCTGATGGAAGTGGATACGCCGTATTCAGCTATCAACCAGAATAGTGTATTAAGAAAATCAATTAAATACGCAAATAATTAAACACAAATATATACAAGCAAACAATTAAAGATAAATATATAAATTTTATAGAATATAAAAGAATATACTCTAATCTAAATTACATTAATTCTAAGGGTTGGATCTAATCTAATGTTAAAAACAAAAATATAAAATAAAAATCAAGATTAATTTTCACTCCCCGGCAGCGGCGCCAAAAATTTAATTATGTCGTTGTGTGGTGTATATTTTATTCATTCAAGTTTTAAATTTAAATTTTTCCGACTAAACCAAAAACAACACTTTAATGGGCATGTACCCGATCTGTTAGTAGTTTTTCGTGGTAAAGTAGATGTGTCCGACACATGAAGCAGACTAAATCTTATGAATTTAATTAATATCTGGTTTATCTATTCTATGTTATCTATCCTATTCTCTAAAACCTATGTCAGTCTTAAATCCTAAATCCTACAGGAAAGGGGTTTTTTAACCTGAGAGACTGCACCGGTTTGGTTGGTGAATACAATCTATTCAAGGCACTTTAACCCATGCGAGCTAATTAACAAAAGATAAAAGAGCGATCGAGCCATATATAAGAAAACTATATTAACCATTATTAATCCGATTAGAAAGTTGGTTTATTTATTTAGTGCAATGATTTCTTCTCTCGAGGTGGCATATCATTCTTAAGACTTAGGCGTTACATCATCCTAAGACCTAGACACATTAATTCTGTCACAATTAAAGTATCCACATAAAGCATCCTTATTTGCTGATTATAATCCATCTTAGAGATTAAAGCAATGGTGATCTTATTAAACCCTAGCTCATAGAGACTTTACCCACTTACCCCTTAATGGTAGTTTATACACTAGTAGTCCACTTGTCCAACTATCTAATGGAATCAGAATGTTACTTGTTGAATTATCTAGGTCACCTGCTAGTCAACACGATTAATAAACCATTGGCAATATCCAATTAACTAGTTAAGCCCGAAGCGTATCTTAGACACAGACTTATAAGGAAAATATTTGTGATCCTATGATTCTAGATGTATAAATTACTATATGGAGAGCTATCCCAGACTTTAGATTTACTTGGTCCATATTGCTAGATCTAGTTGAATGATAGGTCGCATATAAAAATGCGTAAACAAGTATAAATTGACAAACATAAACAAGCATTCAACGATAAATCAAGAAATCAAGATAAACAAATACCAAACATTCAGATCTTCATAATAATGGCTAATACCCAAATAATTAGCCTTCAAACATCATAATAAATACAAGAGCATATTATTTAGGCCAATGCGTAAACTTTAACCGAGTTAACGAATGATACCAAAAACTGAACGATTACTAAAGTATATGGAATTACATGTTGTCTCATATAGAATTAATAGCGTTGCTCGACCTTTTTTGCACTTTTTCTCCTCTAAAAATCAACTTTTATGGTTTAGGTATCGAGAATATGATTTAGCACACTTAAAACTCGTTTTTGAGTTTTCTATTTATAAGGTCTGGAAGTTGGTTCGATACGGCGTATCCAAGGATTGGATACGGCGTATTGGGGATTTCTTAGAGTAGGGACCATGCTTGATATCTTTCAGAATATTCACATACTATATCTTCAATACGGCGTATTGACTTCTTCTGGATACGACATATTGATCTTTATTCCTCTGTGGTCTTTGGTGAGTGCAGGCACGGATACACCGTATCTCCCTTGATGGATACGGCATATTGGTCTTCAGAATAGTAATCTTCAAAATATCTTCATTTAAGCCCCAGAATGCATGCCTTTTGCTAACTTTTACCAATTACTCCATAATTACTGCAATTCTCAAATATAAATGATTAAGTAACAATTCTTTGCAATAACTATACAAAATGGGTTAATAACATGGGATAAATGACGCTATAAAATAGATATTATTTGATGTTATCAATCATCACAAATATCCCAAGATGTAATGACTCCAAATCTTTTATGCATGACTCCCCAAAAGAGTATCCCCAATGTATCCTTAGCACCTCACACCTTATTGACCTAAGAAAACATGCTTTAAAACGTCAACATAAAGTTGATAAATTCATAGGTTTGTTTATGTACAAATCAGGACCGCAAGATTTCCCCGTGATTATGCAACCTGTGCACCCATCACAAAAATGTAACTACGTTTCCCTAAGCTTATGACACTGAAGCTCGACATGTATGAATGCAATATAAATATTGCCATATTGCCCGTGATGAAGTTCAACTCAAAATTATCCCAAATTCGACATGGTATATGTTGGGAACAAAAGAATTAAACAAGAGGGACTAATTCGTCAAGATTATAATTTTACAAAAGATAGAGATTCTAAAAGATATCTCTAAGAGATTTGGTCAAAGATATAATGATAAAGATGAATTCTACAAAGATGGAAGATTTTGGAATATTTGGTCAAAGATATCAAAGATAAAGATTAGGAAAGTTTTAATTAGATTTAATTAGTTTCCTAATACATTAATAATTCCTTTATAAAGTCTTATGTTCTCTCTATATAAGAACAATAACGTAAGTTTACTGTGTACACAAGAAGATTGTAGACGTCTAGTTGGTGTTATGTAGCCTCAAGTATCTTTGATCCTTGTTACAAGTGGAACCGTTGTATATACTGATCAATAAAATTGGGGCTTGGTGAAACCTATGGTAATTAAAACCCTCGTTTCAAACAATAACATGACGCACTTTATTTATTCTCCAATCCGCTATGCATTATGTTATCTTTGTTATTGTTAATCCTAGATATAAGGTCTAAACAACCTGAGCTTAAACGATCTAAGAAGTTATATCAAACTTTACAATTGGTATCAGAGCCAGTTGGCTCTTGATCTAGGATCTACAGGTTTTATAAGTTGAAGAAAAGAAGTTTGTGTTGATTTTCAACTAGCTGGGGGTCATGATTTGGTGTGGGTAACACGAGGGGACAGGTGTTTTCGTATACAACGCCCGACATGTTATGCGGTTAATATTATGAGAGAGGGTTTTGATGAACACATAAATATCTTATTCAATTAAACTCATGTACCGCGGATTGTACTCATACCTTGCTTCTCTACTAAAAACGTACTATACTCATTGATAGTACGTGCTGCGCCCATCATACGATGAGCCCCACACTTAGACGTCACCGTTAGGATGATCGAGATTTCTCTAACAATGACACCATAGTACTGATGTAGTGTAGAGGATATCCTTCAAAGTAGATCGGTCACTAAGCAGTAAAGACGTATCGGCTGGATAGTGTACGAAGGTGCAATGTAAGCATTCAAGGTTTATAATTTTCTAAAGAAGATTGAAATCGTGTTTTTTGTTTGATGATTGACAAGAAGGTTACTGTCTTGGGAGTCACTTAAAGTTGTGACAACAAAGCAGCAGAGTAATCACATGTTGATCAGTAATTATTATTTAGTTGATTTGTAATATGGAAATTGTAGGGTTTTCCTGTGTTTAAGAACCTGTATGTATTTGTATTGCTAGGTTTTATGTTCAGTGAATGACCATGATCTGTTTGAAAGCATCTGCGGTGTTCCAAGATCTGTTCAAGATGACACTAGTGGATGTGGTTGTGATCGTGATGTTGGTTTTATTGATTTACAGTTTTGGAAGTTAACACAACAGATTTGGATATGAGTTCGTGGTTAAGAAACCCTAATGCAAAGATTCTATAAGATTTAAATTCTTCTTGCTAGCGTCAACAATAGGATAAGCAGTTACTACTGTTTGTAGCAGTTTATACTGCTATGGTATTTGTGTTAGTACTGCTTGGATTTCTAGGGTTTATATTATGTCTGCTGTTTGTTGTTTTGCTCAAGACTTGTCGAAAAATTTAAGGTATGTTGATGTAGCTGTTGTGTGATTCGTATTTAAAACAATAACATAGAAGCAGCAGGTATCGACAACAAAGGAAGATGATGCAGCAGGTTGTTAACAATCAAGATGGGACTGCCAAGGTTTAATCCAAGTTATTATGTGCATTCATAACCCCTGGTTTTGGTGGTTATATGCTTTGTGTAATGATGTTAAATCTAGATTTGCAAATATAGAAGTCAGCCTTGATATCGCAGGTTTGGTTTGGTACATTTCTGGTGATCGACATATGGAAATTATGATCAGCAGTTTAGGAAGGGATCTGATTTAACGTGGAAAATCTAATCTTTAGGGATTATTCCCATAATAACTTCCTATATTATTGGAGGTGGTTATTAGTGTTGCTATATTGTTGAACATGGTATGTAGGTGCTTTGAATGATGATACTAGCAGTATATACTTAATACTGTTTTATAAGAACAGTAGCATATGTAATTGATATTAAAAGGGACTTAGTGCTGTCAATGATAGTTAGTACCGCCCTAATTGTTAATGTTGTTGCGTGATTGTTACTACTGCCAGACTTAAAGAATTACTGTTGCTAGTGTTAAAAGCAGTTAGTTACTACTACTTGTTGGACTTAAATCAAGGTTAGTGCTGCTCGTATGTTTAATACTGCCAATAAAAGAAGTTTTCTACTGTTGGTTACTACTGCTTAGTTTAAAGGAAAGCTGAAGTTATTGGATCGGAGACTTACTTAAACCGTTAAGAAAGGCTAGTTTTGGAATTAATTGAAAGAATTGATTATGGAGACGATTGTACATCACTTATTTGAAGTTGAAGTGGAGTTTCACAGGTACGTATTCTTATCATATCTTAAATGGATGGAAACATTTAAAGATAACTTGTTCGTGCTTATACGGTGTTGATGAAGACTTACAAAATCTAGCAATGTTCGATTTCTCTTATGTGCTCAATGGCTTTATTTTCTATCACATAAAGGAGTTACTTGTAGATGCTCATGTCCGCATATAGTTGAGGATTTTGTCAAGAGATTGAGACCTACTTATACATAGTAGGTATGAGTTTGGAGTCATGTGAATAGTACAAGACATAAGACATAAGTTTAGGTTATTCTACTTCTACATCAAGTTCGTTATACTGATTTTTCTTCATCAATAATCATTACAAAAAGCCTACAGAATTTGAAGATTTAAGAGATGGTTAACATATTGGTTTCAAGGGAAGCTTATTGACAAAGTGTTTAACCATCAGATATGTTTATGTATCACTTTAGAGGAAGATCAAGTTTACTACTACTAAGTCATTATTACTACTGCTGGTTTAAGGTTTCTACTGCTTGAATTCATTATTCTTATTATGCGTCATGGAGGGTAATTTGAGACATTGGAAAACTTGGATTAAAAGTTTAATATATGGTTTGTGGTTGTAAAGATCAAAGTTGCATATCTTCACAAGTCCCCTATTAGATTATGACAAAAAGGGGAAGATAAAAGAAAGGGGAAGATGTTACAGAGATATATGATTTACAACTTATTAATGTGGTTGGCATGAAGAACTTAATTAGAAGCAGTTACAAAAGGAAGATTGTTTTCATATCATAAGATCCATGATCCTCACTTTATGGGGGGGGGGAAGTTTCGTGCAAGAACAATGTTGTTTTGTCATTATCAATCGGGAAAGATTGTTGGGTTAAAGATTGATAACAAAAGCCAAAAGAATGAAACAATAGGACTAATTATGACAAGATTGAATTCTACAAAAGATAGAGATTCTAAAAGATATCTCTAACAGATTTGGTCAAAGATATGAAGATAAAGATGAATTTTACAAAGATGGAAGATTTTGGAATATTTGGTCAAAGATATCAAAGATAAAGATTAGGAAAGTTTTAATTAGATTTAATTAGTTTCCTAATACATTAATGATTCCTTTGTAAAGTCTTATGTTCTCTCTATATAAAGAGACATAGACGTATAGTTTAGTGTGTACACAAGAAGATGTAGACGTCTAGTTGGTGTATGTAGCCTCAAGGATCTTTGATCCCTGTTACAGGTGGTAACTATTTTATACTGATCATATAGAATTGGGGATTGGTGGAAACATATGGTAATAAAACCTTGTTCAATAACATTGATATTCTTATTTATTCTGCTGTGCATTATGTTATCTTTGTTATTGTTAATCCTAGATATAAGGTCTAAACAACCTGAGCTTAAACGAGTCTAAGAGTATACCAAACTCCACATTAACATCTGTGGTTCACTCTTGACGCCAGTGAGAGTACCTCACCTGATAAGTGATGGTCAAACCTCAAATAATTTGTTGATATAACTTCACGCTAAACAATCCAGTAATTGGCAGTTCATGATAATGGGCACATTGGGTTCTTGCTACTTAAGCAAACACGTAATCAGTTTGAAAATGTACACGTGCGTCCAATATGTAAAACAATGCATGTTTCTCACCCTAAAAGTTGTAAATCATTATTATTATAAAACATGGGGCTATGAACTCAGCTCAATGTAATAGCATGGTAATATCAATTAGTATAGGTACGAAAAACGATGCACGCAAAATAAGGAAAAACTCTATCCGCAACCTAAATGATAATAACACATATTTAAGATAAATATGCAATATGAATGAATTTAATGAAGTTTTGTCCCTAGCATGTGCTTGCATTTTGATTAAATAATGAAGATATTCATTTTCGAAAAATATAAATATTAGTCAAATGGTCAACTTTGATGTGTCGTCACGCTCTAAATAATAATCCGTAAATTACGAAGTCAGACTTTTTTGAAAACTAGGCTAGGTCAACAATGACATTCATGTTATGAGTTTTCTATAACGACATCATTTAACGAGTCAAAACGAGGTCTAAACCCTTGTGGGTCGCTACCTACACAAGCAACCAATACAAAACTAAGCCAAAATCATGAATTTTCAAATAGCGATAACTTATTTGTTTTTAAGTTGTTTTCATCCATTCTTTTTCTTACGTGGTCATGACCAGCTCAAGTTTACACATACTCCATAAACCAACCTAAACCAGCTCTTAAAATGGTCAAAAGAGGTAAACATAAAAACAACCTATTTCCGTAGCTTAAAACTTGTTAAGAAAACGACTATTTTGCAACTCATCTCACGCGTTCATTGTTCAAACTTTTCATGAAATTCCAAGTCCTACACGCTCTTTACCAAGCCATCTACAAATCCCACGAAAGTCCCGACCATTAACCAAGTAAAACGGGTTAAAAGTATGGCTGAAAGTCAGCCCAGTTTCGATTTATTTTTTTACATAAAATCACGATTTTTGTCATTTGATTTCCCACATCAACACATGTTATTAGGAGCTGATTTTTGGTATGAAACTCAACATAGGTCATATTAAAGGGTAGTAATTCCAGAATTTTAACACGACAAAAATTCTCTGATGTTTCTCAAGTGGTGTTTGAATACGAGTAACTTGTTTAAAATGGGTCGAAACACTATAGTAAAAGGTAATCTTCTCGAGACCATATCTCGTTCGTTACTAATCCTTTTAACGAGATTTCAACGACAATGAACTCGCTACCATCCTAACTATTGAACACTCCATAGACATGACCCGCACTCTCGGTCAAACCGGGTCAAAACAGGGTCTAAATCGACCTATCACGACAGTTTTATACACATAAAATAACGAATTTGAAAACTTATTTCCCGCTTCATTATAAGGTACAAGAGGCTAAAATTTTACATGAACACTACTCACATACATCGTTGACGAGTGGTAAACCTATAAATTTTATTAGCCAGGTTTTTATACGTGTTTCTCAATGAACCCGAAAGTATGAGAAGGTCGTTCATTTTTGGAAAACATGTGTTTCTTGATTTTAAAGTTTACAAGCACATTAATAATGACTAACATATGATAGCAAAAAGGTTTGAATGCTTACAAAGGTTCAAACTAGAGGAAGGAGTAAACCCGAAAAGATTTGTAACCCTTACCACAAGAGACCCTAGAAATCTTCTTGAATAAGACCCTAGTTTATTAAAACCCAAGCTTCCAAGTACACTTGACATGTCTTATATATTAACCTAGATCAACCTTATACTAACTTAGAAATCAAAGATTATGAAGGTTTTGGGTTATGGTTTTTGAACCGTGGGTTGCATGAGTGAGTGAGAGAGTTTATGTTTTGATTTTTGTTTGTAAATAGTTAAGTGTGTGCATGGCTTCACCTTTTGAATCCTATATATAGCATGAGAACTAGTACGAATACTACTTTCAAAACTATCAAGTGTAAACACAAGGGATAATTTGTTTGAGCTAAGAGGATAAGGTTTATAGGTTTTTATCATGTCCTAGGTGTGTAAGAAGTATGGGAAGGTTGCAAGAGATATACTTTGTGTAAGGCTTGAAGTGACCTAGCAAGATAAGCATGCACAAGTTGGTTTCTCTTTTTCTCCATTTCTAGCCGAGTTCATTAGCAAGTTGGGACAAGGAAGTGACTAGTAGAGTACAAAGATTATTATAAGTTTGATTAATAGTAAGTGGGATAAGTTTGATTTACTTTGAATTAGTTTGCATGTGTTTTGTATATATATTCGGCATATATGAATGTATATATATAAGTTTGTAATATATTTTTAGGTATTGGGTAAAATTGTGGGTATTGGTGTTTCTGGGTATGCCTAAATGTATTTTTATTGTGAAACGTAAACGCTTTACGTAACCAATAAAAATAAAATATGGAAAGTTAATAATTATTCTCATAATAATTATATAACACTTGCTTGACGTAAACTTTTACTTGTTTGGTGCTTGTTTACGTTGATTGTTGATTTTTAGTTTACGCGATTTAACTTAACGATTAATAGTAAAAGCAAACGCGCAAAACTCAAAAAATAAATAATGGAAAATATTGAGTCATAAATGACCTGAAAATACAGATTGTTACAGTCTTCCCTTGTTAAAGGGGCCTTGTCCGCAAGGCTCAAGATGCGGCACTTGTCGAGGGTGTGGTTTTTGTGAAGAGGTGCGGATACTTCTTCTGGAATTGATCTTTACGTTCCCATGTGAACTCAAGACCTCTCCTAGAGTTCCATCAGACTTTGATAATTGGAATGCGGCTTTGTTTCAACCGTTTGACTTCACGATCCATAATTTCCACTGGTTCTTCAACAAAGTGAAGTTTGTCATCAACGTGTATTTCATCCAACGAAATTGCCAACGACTCATCAGATAAACACTTCTTTAGGTTGGATACGTGAAACATACTATGAACCCTGCTTAGTTGTTGAGGAAGTCCTAGTCTGTAAGCAACGATTCCCACTTTTGCTAATACCCTGAAAGGTCTAATATATCTTGGGTTCAACTTCCCCCGTTTGCCAAAATGGATAACCCCTTTCCAAGGTGATACCTTCAACATGACTCGGTCACCAACTTAAAAATTCTAAAGGCTTACGCCTCACATCGGCGTAACTCTTTTGGCGATCACGAGCGGCTTGAATTCTTTGCTTGATTTGAACATTCTTCTCAGTTATCTCGTGAAAAAGTTCTAGACTGGTGAGTTGCGCGTCTTCGACCTCGGCCCAACAAACAGGTGATCGACACATCCGACCATAAAGTGCCTCGAATGGGGAAGTTTTAATACTATCATGATAACTATTGTTATATGAAAATTCAATTAGCGGAAAGTGTCTTTCCTAATCATTCCCAAAATCAATCACGTAGGCATGTAACATATCTTCAAGAGTTTGAATGGTTCTTTCCCTTTGCCCATCGGTTTACGGATGGTAAGCCGTACTCATATCCAAATGAGTACCCATAGCCTTTTGAAATGACCTCCAGAAATTCGACATAAATCTAGGGTCACGGTCACAAATGATTGAGACTGGTATCCCATGTCTCGTGACTACTTCTTTCAAGTATAATCTTGCCAACTTGTCCATAGAGTCATTTTCTCTCATCGGTAGACAGTGTACAGACTTGTAAGTAGATCCACAATTACCCAAATGGTGTCATAACCACTCGGCGTCCTTGGGAGCTTGGTGACAAAATCCATAGTGATATTGTCCCACTTCCATTGAGGAATCTCAGGTTGCACCAACAAACCAGATGGTTTTTTATGTTCAGCTTTGAACTTTAAACACGCCAAACACTTGCTGACATAGGTGGCAATGTCGACATTCATGTTAGGCCACCAATATAAATGTTTCATGTCTTGGTACATTTTGTCGGAACCCGGATGAATAGAATATTTCGACTTGTGGGACTTATGCATAATTAGAGTCCTTATATTACCATAGCACGATAATCAACTTCTGTTATTTAAGCATAGTGTTCCGTCAGCATGCGGTTCCAACTTTTCCTTCCTGTGTTTTTCTGGATCATTTGAATTTTCAATTAACATACCTCCAACATCTTCATCCTTGAGGTTTTCTGGTTTTCTTGCGTCAGTCTGAGCTTCAAAATTTTGCTTGGGAAGATCCAAACTAATAGTCATAACTAAGGCTCGAACTCATAATGGTTGATCTCGTTCTTTCCTGCTCAGAGCGTCGGCCACAACATTTGCCTTTCCTAGGTGATAACAAATTTCACAATCGTAATCACTGGGCAATTCCAACCAACAACGTTGTCTCATGTTTAACTCCTTTTGATCAAGAATGTGTTGTAGACTTTTGTGGTCGGTAAACACAGTGCACTTGGTTCTATATAAATAGTGTCTCCAAATTTTTAGAGCAAACACTACTGATCCAATCTCCAAATCATAGGTCGTATAATTCTTCTCATGGATTTTTAATTGGTGTGATGCATAAGAAATTACCTTCTTCTTTTGCATTAATACAACACCCAATCCCTTATGCGAAGCATCGCAATAAACCACAAAATCCTCGCTTCCTTCGGGTAGAGCCAGAATTGGCCCACTACATAACTTCTTCTTTATTAATTGAAAAGCTTCTTCTTCTTTATCACCCCAATTAAATTTGACCTTCTTTTGAGTTAGCTTGGTCATTGATCGGGCGATCATCGAAAATCCTCGATGAATCTTCGATATTAACTAGCAAGACCTAAAAATTAACGGATCTCCGTTGGTGACATAGGAGATGCCCAATCTTTAATAGATTCAATCTTGGCGGGATCCACGTTAATACCATGACTGTCAATCACATGACCAAGGAACTATACTTTTGGAATCCAAAATTCGCACTTAGAGAATTTGGCATACAAGTCCTCTTTCTTAAGCAACTCCAAGATTAACTTGAGATGCTCTTCGTGCTCTTGCTTGCTCTTTGAATATATCAAAATATCATCAATAAAGACAATCACGAACTTATCCATATATGGTTTGCACACCCGATTCATGAGGTTCATGAATACAGCCGGTGCGTTTGTCAAACCGAACGACATAACTTGAAATTTATAATGTCCATATCAAGTTCTGAATGCGGTCTTCAGAATATCTTCTTCATGAACCCGCAGTTGATGATAACCCGACCTCAAGTTAATTTTTGAGTAGACACTCGACCCTTGATGTTGATCAAACAAATCATCAATTCTTGGAAGTGGATAACGGTTCTTCACCGTTAGCTTATTTAATTCCTGATAGTCGATGCACATCCGGAATGATCTATCCTTCTTCTTGACAAACAAGACCAGAGCTCCCTAAGGTGAGGAACTGGGTCTTATAAAGCCTTTGTCGGAAAGCTCTTTTAGTTGATCCGGCAATTCTTTCATCTCGGACGGAGCCAATCGATAAGGCGCCCGTGCTACAGGTGCAACACCCGGTATCAAATCGATTTAAAATTCCACTTTTCGGGCTGGTGGAATACCCGACAAGTCTTCAGGAAATACTTTGGGAAAGTCTCAAACAATGGGTACATCCTCAAGTCGCTTCTCCTCCGACTTGTCTTCTGCCTTCTTCGTGGTAACATGAGCCAAAAAGACATGACATCCTTTCAGCAAATACTTACTGATCTTGGTGCACGAGATGATGTTTAATCGAGACCCGTGTTCATGGCATCTTTCGTCACCACAAACAATTAAGATTTCGCTTCCAAAGGGGATACAAACGATCTTCTCAGCACAGACAATAACGACTTGATATTTCAACAACCAGTCCATGCCAATTATAACGTCAAAACTACCCATCTCTACGGGCATTAAGTCGATGTTGAATGGATGATTTACAAAAGTTAAAGTACAACCCCGAATAAGTGTATTAACCCAAATTATTCTACCGTCAACTAACTAGACGTCATAACCATGGTCTAGTGTAATTGGGATGATGTCAATCAAAGAACTAAATGTAATAGTTACGAAACTCCTATCAGCACCGGTATCAAATAAAATTGAAGCATAACGGTTGTTTAGGAGGAACGTACCCGTGACAACATTGGAGTTTAGATTTGTCCCGGTAGTGCCCATAACATAAGCTCCTGCCACAACATTATCATTTCCAACCTGATTTCCTTGATTTCTGTTCTTTAACTTGGGACAATTACTCCTGAAATGACCTTGAGCTCCATACTCAAAGCAAGTAAGAACTCTTTGATCTGTCCCTTGGGCTCTTTGGTTGTTGTTGGCAGCAGGCTGGCTTTTATAGTCCTAGGCCGAATGGACAATCCTTTTGTAGTTTGTGCACTTGGGAGCGCACTGTCCATCATGGTGATAGTTGCACTTAGGACACAAAGGTTTAGATCCTCCGTACGGTTTCTTTTCTCCAGGCCCTGCAGTGTAATCCCGTGCCACATTATGCCTTTTGGAAGGCTGTTGCTGGTTTTAATTGTTCCTAGAAGTGTCATCAAACTTTCTCTTGTTTTTACCCTGAAGTTCAGCAAAGGTGTTGATCTTCTTGTCCATCAGTTCAGCTACAAATTCAATTGCCTCCTGCATGGTTTTTGGCTTAGATGCCATCACACTTCCATGTATCATGTCGGGGAAACCACCAACATACTTCTCAATCTCATCCGATTCTTCAAGGAACATTCTTGAATACATTAGTGACAATTACTGAAAACGTTGGTTATAGCTTACCACATCATTACTTTAAACCTTCAAATTCCACATCTCAATATCAATCTTCTTAATCTCACCCCTTAGGCAGTACTTGTCAGTCATTATCTTTTTCAATGTTTTCCATGGCATTGCATACGTAACTTCATGAGTAACAGTCTTAACATGGGATTTCCACCATTTAAGAGAAATTCCTTGTAGAGTACAAGTTATAAACTTGACTTGACATGCGATTGTATAGTTGCTGATATTGAATACAGTTTCCATCTTTTCAAACCACTGCATAAGACCCACAACTCCTTTAGTACCCTTGAAGTTCAGGGGTTGACATTTGAGGAAGTCACTATAGGTGCACTCTCTAGCAGCTCATTCTGTCCTTCTAATACCCGTTCCTGAATCATGGCTATCTTCGGCATTTCTGCTTCTGGTTACATCACGTTCTGCCAACACATCAGCAAATCCTTCAGAAATCAGTGCCTTAAGCTGAGCATCGGTTATGGGGGTAGTGGTGGTGGTTGTTATGGCTGGTGATTATCTTGTGGTTCTTTTCTTTGGTGCCATTTTCTTCAAAATCACTGGAAATATAGTACACGTCAGATTTCATACAATCATAATCGCGACATGACATATACACAATAAATAAAGTAAGATCACAACACAAGAGAGGTATATAGTAAAATTTGAGATCACATTGACATGACATAATACATCCATTTCATATATAATCTGGAAAACAAACATGACCGGTTCGGTTACAAAATGATCACTACCATTAGGTTACAAGATGAAAATAAAACCTAGAGCCCTACTAGCCGGGAGTTACCCATAATACTTAGTAGGCTATACAAAATAGCTAATCACATGGTACAATCTAAGAAGAACTGTTAGCATCCTCTGGTGCAACATCTCTAGTGCGTTGAAACTCTTTGAATAGGTCATGCTCGTGTTAAATGTGCTAAGTCAGTCTATCACTGTCCTCTGTCCACTGTCTCTGTAGTACAACAATCTGAGTCTGTAACGCTCTCACATGAGTCAGTGTCTCTAGAAGTTGTATCTGTCATGTGCGGTCTGTTTCCCGCAACTCCTTAACCTCAGTCTGGAGTGCTAAGACCGTAGTTTGTAATGTCATAACCTCAGAACGTGCCATATGGCTGGCATCCATTGACTGTGCCCATGCCTCTCGGGCAACCCTAGACTATCTCTTAACAAGTAAAGCAGTGTTGGCATGGTAGCGCCTATCTCTACGTAGCACGTTGAGCTAACCGGTCATCAAAGATCGATCACTTTGTGCATCGTCAAGCCTCCTATAAATCTCATATGCATCCTGCCTGACAGTAGTGATAAAATCAGTCACCCTCTGACTCAACTCTGCCAAAGTAGTCGGTAGGATCTCCTTTGTAGCCTCAACTGGGTCCACCTAGACGTTAGTAATCCCGTAACCTACCTCTCTATCTAGATCACGTCTAATCTCAGCATCCAGAGTGCCAACAAAACTATAATATGCTCTAAAGCCTCCAAGAGACCTAGCAGCTGCAGTAGAAGAACTATCCCCGACCTCAAATCTAGGACCAGGAGCAATGCACAACCTCTTCTGAGGCGGCAACACAGCCTCAAGAACATCCGCTCTACGGTTAGTAGAGGGTAAAGGTAAAGGTAATGATGATGTAGGTGATGGTATGGGTAAGATTGGTGGTGTCCCTGATGGTGGTGTCCTCGATCGAGGTGCCAGGATGTAGGTGGATGGTACGGCATCTCTCATTAGAAGCATGGATACTCTGGTGTGTGGGAGTATAATAGGTGGTGGTAATGGTAGTGGTGAGGATAAGACTGAATGTAATGGTAAGGTCAACCTTTGGTCGGTAGTCCCATGTGAAAGCAACTAAGGTCGGTCATCCCGTTACCTCGACCGAACTAGACTAGTCCCCCTCAACCTTTGCAATTGTTTGGGTCGTGTAGAAGACCGAGTAAATGAAACCGTTCCCTATAAAAAAAATAAAAATTTATCCCTTTATTTTCTATAAAACCCAACATCTTCTTTCCTATTTTCACACACATATACATTTTTTATCAAAAATACACACTACAAACAATATGTCTCTAATTAATTCCGAGTGTTTATTTTTCGATGATACGGATGATGAAACGAAAGTGAATAGTTTACTCTCCGGGGTTTTTTAATAGCGCTGCTTTGGTATTCAGAATCTACTCACACAATCCAAAAATACCAACGAGCTATTGCTTGTGACATACGGGGCTCTTATGACCGTCTAGTGCTAGCTTATTTGCCTAAACCATATTACAACGCCTATTTATTTCGTAAACGATTCTGAAGGGAACGATCGCTGTTCACCCGCTTTTTTGCAACCCCCCCCCCCCCCCCCCCCCCCCTTTTTTTTTTTTCTAGATTTGTCTGCTAACTTCCATTATTTTTCAAGAAGGTGTTTGTGATGTTGTTGGAAAAGCTGGGCATTATGCTTTGTAGAGTGTAACTAAGATGATTCGCCAAATAGCTTCGATGTGTTCAGTTTTATCTAGACGAATATTTACAAATCGGTGAAAAAACTTCTCGTGATTGTTGATGCATTTCTGTTATGGGTTTTATAGAGTTATTGGCGTGGAGTATTTGCGAAGGCCTACGGTAAAACTGGACGGTTCAAATGAAATAACTCTACGCTTTTCACGAGAACAAACTATGGGTTTCCCAGTATGATGGCAGCTTATTAGACTGTACAAAATATGGCCGTGGGCTTCAATAATGTCCACAAGCATATCGTACTCAATTCAGTAGGGGTGATTCCGGGTCAGAGCCATTTATTTTGTTAGAAGCGGTTGCCTCACAAGATTTATGGATTTGGCACGCCTTCTTTGGTGTTGCAGGTTCGAACAATGACGTTAACGTTTTATGTCAATCCCCTGTTTTAAATGATCTTAAAGAAGGAAAAGCACCAGAGGTTCCATTCATGGCTAATGACCTGACTTATAAATGGGGATATTATCTTACAGACAGGATATATCCAGAATGGGCTATGCTTATGAAGTCTATTTCGCAGCCAGGTTCAAATGATGTGAAGCGAATAAGATATAAGCAAGCGCATGAAGCAGCAAGAAAAGATTTGGAATGAGCGTTTGGCGTGCTAAAGAAAAAATGGGCTATCATAAGAACTACTGCACGGTCTAGGAGTCTTAAAAGGATTACGCATTTGATGTACACTTGCATCATATTACATAATATGATTCGCAAAGAAAAAGGAAAGGCAATCTCTCCCGACTTTTATCCGGAGGGACAACATCGTGAAGATGATCTCGTAAGATCGGCACAAGATGAGCTACGAGTTATCAGAGAAATACACGACGAAGAAACTCATCTGAATTTTAAAGCCGATCTACATTTGGCATCGAACAAATGCAAACTAATTTACTATAATTTTTTATCTTTCGTAATTTTTTTTCCGTCTTTTCTTTCGTGTATTTTTATTTCCGTATTTTAGTTTGTAATGTTTAATTATTAATGTAATGTTTTTTTTTTTTAAATTTTTGTTCGGTCGCCTGTGCGGTCAGCACTACGGGTGTTTGGTCACTGTGTGGTCTAGGAGAGAGAACGCTGAGTTGGCGCTGACATTTAGCCTAAAGGTAATAGTGGCAGTGATGCAGTCCTCAACCAGATCCCGGCTGCCCTATAGCCCAAAGGTGCCTCAGTGTAAGTAGGGCTAGTAGTAGGTGGTGATAGTATTTGTGGAAGTGGTGATGATAGTGGAGTAAGTGGATATGGTGGTGGAGTAGGTAAGGCAAGAAGTCTCTCAACCTCTTCCCTATGAGGAAATGGTATAGGTTTTTGTGGTCGGATAGACATCCGTTCTGTACGGGGTTTGATCTCAGAAAATAGGATGATATGAGGTGGAGAGGTAGGTGGTGTCGATGCAGACTCATCAGTCTCAAATGCCTCTGTATCCTCAGCTAAAGGAACAAGGTCCATAATAGGTACAACAGAAGAGTCGGCCAGAGCTAGGTGCTCCTCCTCCTCCTCCTTATCCTCCTCGACATCATCATCATCGTCGTCATCACCAGATGACTCATCATCATCGTTGTCGTCTCCTCCGTCGGCAGGATAGTTAGCAGGATCCTTCTCCTCATCCTCCTCTGGATCGGAGTCAGCAATGTGGCCCAGTGATAGGGTTGTAGGTGAAGCATCAGCGGCATAAGGCTGATCCTCTATTGGTGCCTCAACATCGGATAGCACTAAGTACTCTGGGTACTTAGGCTTAGGTACGTAAGCTGGCGAAGGTGGGTGCTCAAGACCGGGCACGTAATCAGGAGATGGGAGGTGCTCAGGTCCAGTCACCTTATCCAGAGATGGTGGGGCTACCGGATTCATAGGGAGTCCATCGTATCCGTATACGATGACTCCTAGAGAACCTACATCAGACGACTCCTCATTAGATCCCTATTAGAATCTCCCTGGCTCGGAATCAGTGTAGACAGATGTGTAGGTAACCGAGGATGATGCAAAAGACATGACTGCTAAAACAATAAAATAAACTTATATAAGTATATTATATACGATCAATATAGGATATATGTAATATAATATAAACACGTATATAGATCAGGAAAGCATCTAGTATAACCAACAAATGTAACTCAATAGTGTATGTATGTCCCGTTAAAACTTTTGTATGATGCAATGTTTGTGAAAACGGTTATAGTTCAAGTAAAAACATTTGACCTGGTTCTCTATAACCTTGGCTCTAGATACCAATCTGTGACACCCCCAAATAGGGTCGCAGCGGAATAATGTATCCGGGAGCGTTACTTCATAGATCAATAACACAAGATATGACAACGACCTCTATATGAGTCATTTAAAAACTGATACATTGGAATAACTAAAATTGTTTGTTACAAAAGCATAATGGCTTAACATGTTCACTTGTAAATGTAAAGATTTTAAAACATAACAATATTCCCAAAATGTAATGCTTGTAAATCTTTATGCAATGGCATCAAAATTAACGACCACCAATGTATCCTTGTCTTGTACCTTATTGACCTGAGAAAAACATGCTTTAAAACGTCTACATAAAGTTGGTGAATTCACATGTTTAAGTTATGTATAAAGTAGGACTGCAAGATTTCCATATGCATGATAAGTAACGAATAAAATATCACAAAAGTAATTACGAAATGCACTAAGCTCATGACACTGATGCTCGACATATATGTATGCTCATTAATGCAAATAATGTGCCCGTGTAGATGTTTAACCCGTAACATCCAAATTGTTCTGACATGGTATACATTCATTGTCCGGCAAACCGGCACAGTGAGCGCTACTCACCCGAACGGGGATGTCAATCCTAAATAGATCTATTCAAAACAATCGCGCTTACAATCCTTTAATTAACAGTTCATGATTCATGGGCATAGTGGGTTATAGCTACTTAGGCAAACTCGTAATTTGATTTAAAGTGTACTTGCGTCCAATTGTAAAACAATACATGTTTCTCACCCCAAAGTTGTAAATCATTGTAATTGTATAAAAAGTAGGGCTATGAACTCACCTCAAGTGAATGGTTGATTATCTAAATCAAGTAAGTGAAATGTCTCGCGGAATCCGAGTGCAACCTAATTAATTATAGGTCGTATGAGTATAATGTATTTAATGTAAATACAATATCACATGTTATATAGTTACACCACCACCTAATAGTTTTTTTTTAATTTAAAAAGTCGAAATAATATCTAAATTGTATTTGCTAAATAAATGTCTACTTATTTTTGTATCCGTAAAATAAAGTATTATCTTTGTCCAACAATTGATTATTTGTTAATAATACATGATTTAGTATTTTTATTGTTTATATAATGAAATTATATAAATAATTTAATTATTTTATAAAATAATATTTATAAAGTTAAAAATGAATATAAATATTATATAACTGATATGACAATATTTCTTAAGGTTTTT